>CAUYLG010007330.1:0-41661 GCA_963573385.1 Cacajao melanocephalus
CCATTGTTAAGTACAATTATTGGCATAAAAGAGGTTTTTAATACCCATTTTTAGACTGCATTCTAGCCTGGGCAATAGAACAAGAATCTCGTTCTCTCTCCCTCTTTCTCTTCCTCTTTCTTTCTCTCTTACATTCTTTTCTTTTTCTTTCTTTCACTCTCACTTTTTTTCCTCTCTTTTTCTTTCTTTCAAAAAAAAAAAAAAAAAAAAACTATTTACTCTCTATGTTAACCATAGCAAAATCCTCTTGGTTTTTGTGTTCCTGCAATGTCTCCAAGTTTGAAGTCCGCCAAGAAAATGTGGAAGAGTCTCAACAATTCTGCCCTTTAAAACCAGCAGCAGATAATGCAAGAATGAACAGAGGAAAATATCTGACTTATTTCAGCCTTAATTTCCTTTTCTTTCTTTCTTTTTCTTAAAATACTTTGTGTGTGTGTGTGTGTGTAGGGGGGGTGGTGGCAAAGTTCAGAATCCTGACCCATTTTCACCCACAAAGCAATATTTTCCAGAATTCAGAAGGGAGGTGACTATCAGGCAGTGAACAGTCTCCTTAGAGACTCAGTGCACAGTAAACAGCCAGGGAGACCATCACCCAAATGTGCCATTTTCTCCCAGGCACTTCTTTTAACTTGAGTGCCCTAGTGACCTGGATAAGTAGGTGTGGCCCACTGGCAGTTAAGAAAGGACAAAGCACCTTATATCACCTCCTGCAGTCTCATTTCTAATTGGCCAAATCAACAGCCACTGGGTTAGTGGTCATGTTTTCCAGGAAGAACATGGTGCAATTTACTCAGCTGGAGATAGAGAAAGAAAATTATTGTAACCCAGCCTGTAGGCTGCATTGACATAATCTGATTTAGATAAAGGGAGGTAAAGGGTCATTCCCATGTCTTATATGACAGAGATACAAAGAAGGATCTCCTGAATCACACTCTTACAGATTGGGTCCTACTTCAGGAAAAGTAAATAAATCTAGGTCTATCTTTCATGTCCCCTTTTGAAAGATTTTAAAAATTCAGACATCAAAAGCAAAGATCACATTGATTTTTTTAACCCTTATCTTCTGTAGTATCTGCAATCAGAAATATGCTGAGACCCAGATGATATCTGTACTAAAACACTGATAAGATAAAAATGAAATGATCATAATATTAGAAATAGCTTTTATGAGATATTTTTTCCCTATATTGTAAGTATTACATATGATCATTTACTAGGTGCCAGCTGCTTGTCTGTTACTTCTAGAGGTATATTCCACATTAAATATACCAGTCACAATAGAATGGTTTGTATTAGATCAATAAGCAAGAATGCAGTTGTTACAGGAAAGATGATAAACCACTCCTGATGCATGTGTTAAGTTACTTTGAGGTAGATACAGACTACTCTAAGTATAATCAGGTCACAAGCTGGGCAGTAAAATAATTATTTTGCATAGTGTAGTATAAACTTTTTATCCAGCCACCAAGACGAAGTGGTTCAGTGCCCTTATTCTGACAGTTTGGGGGCCATATACAACTTTAGGAAGATTCAGTTTCTGTCACTAGTTGGAAGTGCTATAGCAGCTTTTTAAACCTTTTTGTGCACCTTATCTTCATCCATTGAATAGGGACAATAACTTTCCAGAACTCAACTAAAGCTTAAGTGAGGTAATATATTAAAGTTCCATTATAGTTCCCAGCTTGCAGGAAGAAACTCAAAGAAAATCAGTTCTTTCTCATAGCACATGCTAACACCTCTCTAAAGAGGTGAGCTTAATGACCTCTCCTAAAAGTTGACAGATGTCAGATGGTTAGTCGATGTGTAACTACTTGCTTCTTTACAATGAGCTTTTGACAGACAGTTATCTATACCCTAGCCAGCACTACTGCTTCCTCACCAGCAGGGCCCAGTCCCACTAGAGATATTCACTTTCTCAGTCTCCCTTGCAGCTAGGGCTTGGCTGGTTGGCAAGTGACCAAATATTGGAAAATGAGAACGAGGGGAAATCTCTAGGGAGGATTCCGGGAGAGATTTTCATCTCTAATACAAAGAGACATCCTAGGGAATATGTGCCTTTTCATCAGCTGAACATGTGATTTCACAAAAGTCTCAAAAGGCAGCAGCCATTTTGCAACCTAGAAGGCTCAGGCCCAAGGACAACCAGTGGCTGGAGGATGGCAGAGCCCAAGGGGGAATGAGCCTGTCTCCTTGCTCACATGGCTGAGCTGCTGATCTTCCCCTGCAACCGTTCTCTTCTGAGTTGTTATTATACATGATTTTAAATGCCATTACATAAGGCACTCTTAAGATTCTGTAATATGCTCCTTAATTAGTATAGGATTCCTCTGGAAGGATAAGAAAATCTTTAGCTATATAAATCCCATGACAAAAGAAGTGATTCTGAATAGCTAAAACAGTAAATAACAATAATAAAATGTTATGAGATTTAAATATTTTTGAAGGAAATAGTTCTAAGATATATTATTTACTCCTTAACTTAAAATAGAAACATTAACCCTTTCTTGATAATTCAACATTTTATTTCAACTTGAGTGCCCTAGTGACCTGAATAAGTAGGTGTGGCTCACTGGCAGTAACAATGCTTCCTGCCAATAACAATACTTCCTTCCATTTCTAATTTGCTGTTTAATCTGTCATTCATTTAGAAAAAAATCAATTAAAAGACAACTTATTCACTAAACTTCTTTGGTCTTTTTCCTTCTTTAATCTATTTTCTCTCACTGATAAAATAATCTGAGATTATTTATAGAATTAAAGTGTAGACTGGGATGGATCAGGAGAGATCTTCTGTGAGTGAACTACCTGTTGATTACAGCGAATGTGCTACATTAGTTCTAATTTTGCTGCTCAAAAAGCCTTTTTTCTTACTTGTTTTTTTCTAGACTGTCTTCTAGGTAAGAGTGAGCTGAATTCTGGGCAGGTAAGGTACTATTTCACCTTTAATAGAGAAAGATAGCAAAAAAAAAGTGTATAATAATAATAGGTACCATTAACAGAATGTTTTCCTTCCCTGGTTAACTGGATACAGAAGCACATATGATCTCAGTTAGCCTTTTCCAATAGGAGGCAGTTGAGCCTTGGGATTAGACATGCAGTCTTCAGGGTTAGAACAGCTGAATTCAAATTATGGCTCCAGGAACCGCTAACTGCAGAACTGCAGCTTCCCAAACTGCAAAGGAGGTTGATAATAGTATCTAATGAATAGGGGTACTGAGAAGGTGAAGTAAGACAATGCTTGTAAAACATAGAGAACAATGCTTGGTGCCAGAAAACACTCAACAAATGATTACTACCATTATTTCCATTTACAGATAAGAAAACTAAAGCCTATAAGAGATAAGCAACTCAAGCAAATGACAGAGACTCTAAGTGCCCAGGAGTCCAGAGCTCATACTCTCAGTCAGACAGCAACATTGGCGCGTGGCCTCTCATGGTAATCAGCAAAATCCAAGAGAAGGTCACAACCTTGGGCCTTGGACAAGAATGACAAAATTTACTGTGGAAATGAAGATTTCAGTTCAGCATTACAAATATCTGATTCATAATCTCCTCCCTGCCAAAGAAATAAAAGGGCATTCATTCCCTTCACTTTTTTTTGGAATGTGATTTAACACGTCCCAATGGAGGCTGTATTCATATGTTTGGTTTTGCACTGGACAATCTCCTCAATGCATTTTTTTTCACTCTTGTTGCCCAGGCTGAAGTGCAATTGCGCAATCTCGGCTCACTGCAACCCCTGCTTCCCAGGTTCAAGCGATTCTCCTGCTTCAGCTTCCCCAGTAGCTGGAAGTACAGGCATGAGCCACCACACCAGGCTAATTTTGCATTTTTAGTAGAGATGGGGTTTCACCATGCTGGTCAGGCTTGTCTCGAACTCCTGACCTCAGGTGATCTGCCCACCTCAGCCTCCCAAAGTGCTGGGATTACAGGTGTGAGCCACCATGGCCAGCCCCCTTCACTTTTTTCATTGGCAGAATGATTTAGTGTCTGTGGACTGACCACTGGTATATACAGTCAAGAAATTCGAATCCATAATTATTCTATCAAGACACAGTTCAATTCAAAATATTTGCTGGTTTTTAATAAAAATTCCAAATTTTGTTTTATATGAAAGGCATTTCATATGCTCATCAGTATACTAATTCTGGAATCTATAAATTCATGTGAACTTGCTAATTGTGCTCTCCTTCTGTTAAAATGCTATAAATTCCTAGAAATAATGCATTTCTAAAGATAAGCTACCCAAAAGGCACTAAAGTTTAATGTACATTTTAATAGACTTCCTTTATTATTGCAATTTGCTTTTAACAAAATACTATCCCAAAGATACTTGGTTCAATCAAGTATAATGAGTCACAAATAAAATGTTTTAAATAGCATCATTTTCCTGCCTGCCAGTTGCCTAAAAGCCAAGAAATGGAGTTAGTCCTTGGGCATTATTCATCAATTTTATTTAATTTTCTTAAGGACAGTACTTCAACAAAATGAATTGAGTCCAGCACTATTATTCAAAAGCAAAAGACAGCTGGATGTCCTGAAGTGCTTCTCATCCACTGCTTCTCCAGTGTTCTCCAATCACAAGAATCTTAACTGTTTAACACGTCCCAATGGAGGCTGTATTCATATGTTTGATTTTGCACTGGACAATCTCTTCAGTGCAGTAGGCAGAAGCAGAAAAGACAGTTTCCTTCCTTCACTTTCCCTGGAAATCCATTTTAAAGAGTTTTCTTGAAGAGACCCTTATTCTGGCAAAGTTGTTAGCAAGTGGTCATCTGATGTTCCTGTTCCTATCTGCTCACCACTCATCCCCATCCTACCTTCCTCCTTTCCTGGAGCTGACATCCCCCTGCTTTTGAAGCCATGTTCCCTCTGGGATTGGTTCCTGGATAGTCTGCCTGCATTAAAATGACTTGATGGAGGAGAAGTGTGCTGGACACACACACACACACACACACACACACACACACACACAGATTTCTAGGCCCCACTGAGTCAGAATTTCTGGGAAGGGTGCCCCAGGGATCTCTTGTTTTATCAAGCAGCCCAGGACGTTTTTACGTATATTAAAACTTGAGACTCACTGCTTCAAACAGTTACAAATCCCCACTAAGCACCAGGCCCTGATCAGGTGAATATTCCCTATTTTAAAATCAACTCCTGCCTTGGCCTCTACGAAGTGGAGGTGTTTCCTTTCTCCTTCCTCCTCCCTCACTCTGCATCTCAAATATTAATATTCTGTCTTTTTTTCTTGATGTATCTTTATTCTATAAGACTCCTTTTATTTTCATGGCTTCAGCTTAATTTGAGCTTTAGCATTATACCTTCAAATGTCCTCCATTCATTTCCACCAGAATACCCAACTGTGATTTTTCATTCAGTACAGTCCAAGGGTAAATGCATCTTTCCTGCAAATATTGATAGCTCCAAAAATTTATTCATTCATTTATTTATTCAATGTTATTTATAAAGCCCCTACTTTGTGCTTTTATTAACCTTACAGTCTGCTAGGGGCCAGGAGTGAGGCAGAGAGGTGTAAAAATAACAAACAATTATCTACACAATTATCTAATAAAGATTGTGCTAACTGTGACAAAGATGAAATATAAAAAACAATGAGAGTTATGCATTTTCTGGCAAAAAATACCTTCTATATGATGATGTATCCTTCATGATGTATCAGGAGTCATATGTCATTGAACTGTTCAGCTATTAGTGATTTTAATCTTGATCATTTGTTTAAGTTATATATGTCAGATCTACTGTTGTCCATTAATTGTAGCATCCGAAGATTTTTTTTCCCTGAGACAATTATTGTGGTGTTTGAAAGTGAACATTTTTCTGTTTCCATTACTTCTTCTATAATTATTAGTTCAGTTGACATTCTTGCTTGAAAGTTGTTTGATTTTTACATAGAATTTTTAAAATTAAAGCTTTCAAGTGGACTTGTTTTCTTTATGGTATCTAGGTGTCTCAACATTCTTTAAAAGGCCTTTAAACTTACTCATCATAAACAATTTTAAAATACGTCTGCCAATCTTTTCTTTGGTACTTCTGTGGTTAGTCATTTTAGGATAAATATGTTTGACCTGTGTGGAATTTATTTTTACATAAGAAGTGAAAGAAGAATATGGTCCTTTCTTGACTGCTAGGCAAAATGGCCTTCTTTCCTTCTGCCTCATTATAATTGGGAATTGACTCCAGTTCCCTGAAATATACTTAACTGACTTAATTTCCAACTCTCCCCAACAAGGTGATCTGCCCAAATGAGGCATTTGGTACATATTTTTAAATGCAAATACTCTGGCAGCGATGAATAAATTTACAGAGAGGAGAGGAATTAGTGGCCCAGAGAGGAAGCAAGTATGTAACACTGGAATCAGGAAACCCTTGTCTGAACTGAAGAACAGTGAAAGGAATGGAGAAGGATAAACAGTTATTGGGGAATATTCTGAGGAAAAAACCATAGAATTTGGAAGCTAAGTGGCTATAATGAGATACAGGAGCATAAACAAACAAAGTTATTATATTGTTGGGATCTAAAAGAATTGGAGATGGTGATGCTTCTGAGTTCACCATCAGAGGTGAATTGCCTCTTTCATCTCCATGGATGGTACCAACATCCAATCAATTACACAAAATCTGGCAAACCCTGAAATTAATAACCCTGCATCTACCCCTTCCCTTAGGCCCACATCCAATCTACCACCTCAAGTGCAGATTCAGGTTCGCCCTTCAAATCATCTCTCAAAATGGCAGGTTTTCACCATTTTTTGGGGAGGCTCCTTAATGTACACCCCACCCTTTTCTCTGTCTGCATTGCTAGAGTCATCTTCTAATTGTTGTATTTGTTTCTGTCTTGCTCCCCTTTGATTAATTCTACCTGGTGAAGAATCTCCCTGTAGTGATCATTAAAAAATCTGATTCAGATATTGCCATTCCTTCGCTTAAAGCCCTTGAATGATATTCCATTGCTGTTGATATCCTATATCCTTAATAAGTTCCACAAAGCTGGGTCTGACCAGACTGTCTCCTTACAGCCTTCTTTCACACCACTTCCTCCACTGGCTTCTTTCAGTTGCTGAAATGCACTATACAAAGTCAATGCAAAGTTACCCAATCCTCAGTTCACACTTCCACTTTCTACCCATCTTTCTTGTGTTAGCTTAAGCCTCTCTTCTTCAGGCAAGTTATTTTTGACCATCATCAGACTAGGTCACTCTCTTGATTACATACTCATGAAGAAACATCAAATGAACCCAAATCAAGGGATTTTCTATGAAACAATCAGCCAGTGCTCTTAAAAAGTGTCAAGATCATGAAAGAAAAACTGAGGAACTGCTGAAGATTAACAGATTAAAAGAGACTAAGAAGGCACAAAAAATGAATTCAATGTGTGATCCTGGATAGGATCCTTGCTCAGAAGGAACTCTGGTGAAATTTGAGTAAGATCTATAGATTAGACAACAGTACTGTAACAGTGTTAATTTACTGATTTTGAAAACTGCTGTGGTTTTGCAAGGTGTTAATATTTGAGGAATCTGTGTAAAGATTGTATAAAAACTGTGTACTATTTCCACAATCTTTTGGAAGTCTAAAGTTGTTTAAAAATAAAATATTTTAAAAATGCTTGAATAGCACTTTAAAAAATCTTTTCAACAAGTAAAAGAACAAAAAAGTTTGCATCGCTGACAGCTATAATATCTATTATCTCTAAACTATAGGAAACATTTGCATAACAGTAAGAAAAAGAGTTGAGTAAAAATGGGCAAGTGACATGAGAAAGTCATAAGAGAAATATAAACAGTTAAGTCACAGGAAATAAACATTTAAATTCACTAGTAATTAAGAAACTGAATTTAAACAAGGTATTTTAATGTATTTGACTGATACCATTTACAAGATTAGTCAAACTCAGTGTGGATGAGGATTGAAAATATTGTCAATTTTTAAAATAATATTCATTCCTATTAACTAAGCAATTCCAATTCTAGGATTTCTCCATAGATTTCCCTGTCCATTTAATACACACACTGCAGCATGGTTTTAAAATATTAAAATTTTGGAAATAAAAATAGCCATCAAAAGAGGAATATTTAAAATGAAGGATCTCTATAGCATATGAAGCCATTAGAAAGGACTTACATCTATTTGTACTGAACCAGGATGTCATCCAAGTTAGAGCATTAAGTGAAAACAGCTAGCTGTAGAAGAACATATAAAATATGGTTCCATCCTTATAATATGAAAACACATGTATTCATTACATATACTGGCATTTTGCAAGAAAAAATTCTGGAACAACATTTACTGAATTTTTCTCAGCTGTTCTCTTGAGAGTGGGATCATGAGGGACTTTCACTATTTATTTGTTGCTGTAAAATTTGTTGTAAGTATGTATTACTTTGTAATCAGACAAATTAAACCTTTTTTTAAGCCTAGAAGTTTTGAATAGGTTGCCCTGAATTTGAATCCTAGCCCTGCCAATTTCTATATGTGTAAATTCTGGTAAATTACTTTACTTTCAGAGTCTATTTCTCTGGTCCAACGTTAAGAATAATTGTGCCTTCCTTGCCTCGAAATATTAAGGTAGTAGTAGTTGTAGCAATTATTCAAAAACTTTCTAAATCCTGGGCTTAGGCTGAGCTGGTGGCCTTCAGGTACACACCATAACATCAATAGCAGAAAAAAAGCAATTTACCAGCTATAGACCTTGAGGAATACAGAACTGGAGAACTCTACTGCATAAACCCTTGAAAGTCAGTCCTGCCAAATTCTGGGCCCCAAGTCCTCACCCTTGCTTCTTTCTGCCTTTATGGTGACAAACCAGCCTGCTTCACCCACCTGTTCCTTGCTCCTCTGTTTCTAGACGAGGTACTGTGTTTCTCTAGCTCAGGTGTGCTGAGCATCCAGTTAGTCCCCTGCTCAAAAATGCACTGTGGTAGCCCAGTGCCTGCCAAAAGAGGTCTAAACCCTCACCAGCCCTTCAGTGTCCTGTTATCTGAGCCCCTTCCCTTCTCTGTGTCTTTTGCTACTCACTAATATGTCTTCTCTTACTTTCCTTTGATGAAACCCATCTCTTCCCTATCTAAACATCTGCCACTCAGAAGAATGTAAAACATTATCTCTGGAAAGTCCCACCAACCTTGTGGTTTCCTGATTCCACCCATCAAAAGATAGGCCATAAGAATAGGAAAAGCAATGTATCTAATCTTTATGAGAACTCCAAGTCAGCACTGACATATACATTATTATACGAACATGTCTATAGAAATCAGGAGGAATAAATGCTCAAAACACAAAAGTAGAAGAAAGAATTTGAATATAAGATTAGATTTAGCTCTTAAGTAGATTCTTCTCAAAAGGGTGGTTTACTGAGCACCTGCATCAGAATCTCCTGAGAAAACTGTTAAAGGCTACTGGGCTCATGCCTGTGACACCAGAACTCTGAGTGGCTGAGGTGGGAAGATCACTTGAGCCTAGAAGTTCAAGGTCAGCATGGGCAACATAGTGAAACCTCATCTCTACAAAAAAAAATTTTTTTTAAATAGCTAGGTGTGGCAGCAGGCACCTGTAGTCCCAGCTACTTAGAAGACTGAGGTGGGAGGATCGCTTGAACCCACGAGGTCAAGGCTGCAGTGAGCTATGATCACACCACTGCACTCCAGCCTGGGTGACAGAGAAAGACCCTGTGTTTTAAAAAGATAAAAAAGGAAGGCTTCCAGGCTCCACCCAAACCTTTTGAGTAATCATCTCTGTGGGTGGGATGGAGAACATATTTTTATTTTGAGCCTAGTTTGAGAATCGCTGCCCTAGTTACCTAAGTCATTCAATAATACTATAATTGACAAAGGAAAAATAACTATGCCATAAGAATACGATAGAGTTATATTTCTTTCAAGATCTACATTTTAATTTATTGAAATTTTCATGAATTGAAAAAACCAAATTTCTACACCCACCAATGATTTTGAGTAATTTTCATCTTATTTATCAATTTATTTATTTAGCTTCAGTACTTTACAGATTAAGTAAGCAGTTTCTTTGCCTGAGTTAACAGGAACATTAACACAGGAAGGGTTTATTTCAGGCTTCTCTTTCCTAATCTCATTCCATCCACCATGTCCATTTGTTCCTACAGCTAAAGAGAACTTACTTTGTGGAACAATTTATAAACCAACCTTTCAAGGACAAAACAGACTGGGAAAAAAAGAAAAAACAGAGTCAACCCACCAGAAGACTGAAGCATGACCCCAAAGGCAGAAAGGCCTCTCTGTATTTCCAGTGTTAAATGATAATAGTTGAAGTAACAGGATAAATAAAATCACAGGGTCCTTAGATGAGCTGAATTTAGACATAATCATCATTCCTGGCTGTAGTTTTCCTTACACTTTTAATTAAAGGTGCATAGCTAATTAGGGCACCAGCTAGGCAAGTTTGAAATGTAACACTCTCAAAGGGAACCCGCACATGAGCCTGTCTCCAAACACAGGCAAATGAGAAACAGGCGGGCAGTGTTCGCAGGGAGTTAGAAAGGGTTAAAAAAATGAGTCATCACTGGCCTCCAGTTTCTCAATTAACCCAGAGAAGCATCAAATCACACAATTAGAATGAATAATTCCTGATGGGCCTCTTAACAGTTATCTCTTGCATGAGCTTTTGCTGAATCTGGTTTAGTTACTGTGACCGAAACCTAAGTATTGCAAGGTTTAAGAAACAAAAAGCCAAATTCACCAAATCTCAAATTTTTTCATCTTTAATCAAATTTAAACTCACAAAATTTAACATGTTTCTTTAAAAAGAATAGAACTTTTGCTAAGTAATATAATGTGTAATTTATAAAAAAGGGTAATTCAAAGGATACAGGTATATTTTTAATGGTGAGATTTCAAAATTTGCCTCAACAAAATGATTAGTATTTTATACTGGGTACTGAAGATACTGATTGGGGCAAGAAAAGTTGGGGCTTGCCCTCATGGTACTTCAGGGTTCTAACCATCTCCAAAGTAGATCTACCATCTTCAATGTAAAATTAGTACCCAGATGATTGCCATTTTTCCTTGATGTTTTGGTATTTTGCAAGTAATGCATTTTATTAAGTTCTTTATTAAGAAGTGTTCCAATTTGTGTCTTCACATATGCTTTAAAAATGGATTCTTTTGTTTTTGTTTTGCCTAACACTGTTGACATACACAACACATACCTCTCTTTATACTCAATGATTCTTTGCTGGAGGCAAGGAGGATATGTTAAACTAATTATTCAACTTTAAACAAGACCAAGAAAAAGTTTCACCTACTTAGAAAAAAAAAAAGCAATACTAGCTATAGACTTCTGAGAGCTATGAGAACAAACATTTATAAGAATGAACTAAAGTCAAAATAGTGGAATCAGTGATGGCAGATTCCATCCTAAAGCTATGAAGGAGCTAAGAATTGCTTTTTCTTCACTGCCACAGGTGTCTTCCCACTTATAAATTAAATCTGGCTTCTTGTAATTAGACATAATTACTTTGACAAGTCAAAGAACAGCTAAAATTTGCTTTGCCATTACTCTATAAAATATTCTGAATAAGCTGAATTAAAAGATGGTTAGAAATGTCATTACCACTCCACCACAGCTTACAAATGGGAGATATCTAAGGCTGGGAGTGTGAGGGTAAGTGGATGGCAAAGAAGATTTTCAGAATACTAAAACCTGCCCCAGAATCTGATACATTATATGAGGGAGGTATAAGAAGCCAGAGTATAAAGAGAGATGTAAGTATTGTATATGCCAACTGTGTTAGACTAAAGACACAGAAAATAATCCATTTTTAAAGCATATGTGAAAACACAAATTGGAGCAATTCTTAATAAAGAACTTAATAAAAACATTACTTACAAAATACCAAAACATCAAGGTAAAACAGTAGTAATCTGGCTACTAATTTTACATTGGAGACAGCAGACCTACATTGGAGAGGATTGGAACACTGAAGCTCCATGAGGGCAAGCCCCTACTCTTCTTGCTCCAATCAGTATCCCCTGCACCTGGCATGCAGGATTGGTGACAAGGATCAATATAAGTTAGGAAAGGAGGTGTTGGGGTCATACTGTCCGGGTTTGACAGCCAGCTGTATCATTTACCAGCCTACGATGCTGAGCAATTCACATAGCTCCTTTGTATATCAATCTTTTATCTGCAAAATGGTACCTAGGCATAAGGTTGTTTAAAGAATAATAACAAGAATAACAACAAACACATATAGCGCTTAATTTGGTGCCGCTGTTCTAAACGCTTTGCATTTACACCTATTTATTTCTTCCTCCCTAAAACCTTCTGAGATAGAAACTAATGTCTCAATTGAAAAGCAGGGAAACTGAGACTCAGAGAAGTTAGTAACTAGTCCAAGGACATGCAACTAGTGAGAAAAGAAATTCCTGTTTCCAGCCACTCCATCATCATCATTGAGATACACTTGTGTTAAGGCTTAGTACAGTGCCTGGCATATAGCACATCTTCAAAAACTAATAGTTATAAATAAATACTTGTCAAATGTTTGCAATATTCTGAGGTTATACCAAGCTTCAGCAGGAAAGAATGCTGTAATTCACTGTTGATGTCTCTGTGGGTATGGAAGGTATTAATGATCACACTTGTGCCACAGTTTTCAATCTCTCTTTCACATAAAACAAAGAATCCTGACATCTGCCTGAGGTTTTCTTTTATCCATCGCAATGTCCCTGGGATCTGAGGTCAGACTGTCATCATAAGACACTGGATTGTCATCTCCACTCCCTAATACTAATCCACTCTCCACCCAATTGCCAAAGTGCTCTTCTGACAAGGTACTTTCCTCACTTGCTCCCTTTCAAGGAACCTACAATTGGCTACCACATCGAATCAAAATTCCACTCCTAGCTTTCAAGGGCCTTAATCAGACATGGAGGACACCTGCTTTTAACTCCTGTTCAACTGCTCAAGTGCCTACTTATCAAATAAATACTTGGTAGAAATGACCACATTTCATTACGCAGTTCTCTGCATAATAATTGTGCTACTTCAAATCATTGTGCATTGATAGTGCTACTTCAAAACAGTGATAAGCAGTTTTTTATTTTACATAATATTTTACTTTTATGTATTTATCTTTGGACATAACCCGATTAAAAAAAATTTGAGAATCTCATTTTACTTTCATTCAGAATGAAACAAGCTTGATCAGAGAAGGACATAAAGGGAAGAATTTCAAGGATAAATTTGCATTATTATTACCCACTAGAAGGTTAATATCCAGGTAAATTTCAGATAGCTTTCTAATCTTTCATCCTGAAACTGAAACCTGAATAACAGGGAGACTTTATAATGATGGGAGATGGAAAGTCAGAAGTAAAACGAAAAAAAAAAAAAAAAAAAAGGAGTTATAACATCCTTAATATTCTAGACCAAACAATGCACCCATTTCCAAAAGAGTACCTTGAAAGGTTAACTAGAGCAAATCAAAATATAAGAATTACTGGTGCTTATATCAAGGGGCTGCTTTTAATTAAATACAAGTTACTAAGTAACCACCAGTCTGATTTAATGTCTCTAAACCAACCACATCAATGGACAAAAATAGCATGGATTTAATTTAAAAGTTAGAAAGAAAATGAAACAATATGCGCTTTGAAGACTCAGCAATATGCCAAATGTTAAATTGGCCTGTCCACTTGGCATGCAGAGATGCAAGATTGTACTAGAAGTTAATCTGATTTGCTTAGAAATGCAAATAATTTCTGACAAAAGCCACATCCAGATGTAGCTACATCCAGATCATTCCCGAGTTGAACATTCTGATGTCAACTCAGGATTTCTGAATGTACATTCACACGTTCAGTTGGACAGTTCACATGTTCAGATAGCTGGAATAAGCAAGTCAACAGGTGCCAATAGTATTTTTTTGTTTGCTTTTTAGAGTTGCGTTTTGTTTTTGTTATTGTTTCTTCAATAGATGATGTTGGCCTTCTTAGTTGATTATATGAACTGGGATTCAATTTGATGAAATGTGTGGTGATTCATATAAGGTTATGATTAAAACAATCAATAGCAGAAGAGGTGATGTAGTTTGGTTAGGAAGACATTCTAATATTTGTCATTTATTTAACAAATATTATCAAACAGCTGCTATGCATCAACCCTAAGGCATGGAAAGCTGGCTCCAATGTCTTCAGTGATAACCATGAGTCATTTCCTGTAGTTTCAGTTGAAGCCATCTATAAATCTTTCAAAAAGGTCAAGAAAAAGATGTTAGTATTAGAATCACAAATCCAGTAGATTAATTAAAATGTCTCTGATTGGTAAATGTACCCACCAGGAAAGCACCTAGCACTTCCTAGGCAGAATCTACATTATTTTCTCTCACATTCCTTCTACTTCTCATGTTTTGGGCAAGCATTATCAGCCTTATTTCTTTTAAAATGCAATCTCATTTCTTGGATTGTAGCTGTAAATTCTTACAGCTGGGAAGGGTCTAAAGGAAAGAAATAATTAAATGGTGTTAATTAAGTCCTATGTGCTGAAAGTAAAAAGAGGGAACTATCATTAACAATTCTTTATCACTATTTTTATCAGTCCTTCTTAGGAATGAACCCCAAAGACACCCTCCTCTCCAGAAGCAAATCTCTCTGCTGAGGACATCCTCAGGACACAGGTCCCTCACTACTCCCTCCAATCCTATAAAACAGGACAAGAGTACCAAGAAACAGGCCTTGAAGGTTGAGATAGGGCTAAAGGACTTAGGTTATCTGCCTTATTATTTAAATTTTGGTGCTTCCTTTACAGGTGGGGATAAGAAAAGAAGTTTCTTCTTGAAATTCCCAAGAACCAGTTGCTACATACATTACAGCTGAAGTGTATTCAAAAGCAGATTCTTGGTGGCAAACAATTTGCTGTATGCATGCCTGAACAGAACACAAGCGGCCAATTCATTTTCCAGGTAGATTCCGATAACGTTTTATGCCTTTGAATGGAGAAGCTCTCATGATGCAAATGGTAAACAAAAAGAGCCTACTGCTCAACGACATTTAACTTGTATTAAAAATAAAGATATGTATAGTGTAGCTACACAATGCCCACTACAATACAGTGGCAGAGTACATTTTTGAAGTGTAACGTAGCATCCATCCTGAAAACACAAAATTGCTAGTGGAAACAAGGATGGGAAAAAAACAAAACATGGTGGCTTAATTTCTGTGTAAAACAACCGTCAAAAACTACCCTAAAAAAAATTGAAACGGCCAATCAAACATTCCGGTGAAATTTATCTGCTGGAACAAATCTACCTTATTCACCTTGACAGGGCCTTCAATCATGAGACCATAAACCAGCGTCCTAGTGATATCCATTCTGTCTTCGGAAATGCCTTAAAATCCAGGACTTCATGTTATTCTCAGTAATGAGCAGGATGTTTGGAAAGCAGTGTGCTCACTGGGGCTTACTCTGAAAGCTGTCTTCTTTACTTATTACCGAACGCTGATTTCCAGAAAGCAAGCCACCCCACCCCACACTTCCCAGGCACTTGAAAATTTTGTTTTTTCAGACCTCTAGATCGGGCTCCATTTCCTGAATTACTTATCCCTTATACAAATTTTCTTTTAAACTTCAGCAATTATGGCACCTTAGGCTCTGGTGGGTAACGGCAGCGTGGTTTGTTTTACAGAAAGTTCTGAAAAAAATACGTTTTGGAGATAATCCATTTCCTTGTGCATCTCACTGGGGGGCTTTCGGTGAAGCTTTTAAGTTATTCAGGTGAGGGGCAATGTCTTAGTCGCTCATAAACGGCATAAAAGTAACATCATTTGGAAAGGCATGGCACCTGCTCAGCCGGGGTAAAGGTCCGTTTTTCTAACCCTCGCTCCTCCCTCCACACCGCGCCGCTAGAGACAGCCCGGTGGTCTCTGAAGGTCGACATCATCTTCAAGGCTGCAACCCACGGCTGAACCAGAAACACACGCGCACCCACGTACAGGTCACGGCCAGAGTCCCGCCCCGCCGCCGGGAGCCAGGGCTTCCTGCCTCCCTATCAAGGTGAAACTAACCGCGAGGGCCCGGTGGAGGGGCGCAGGCAGGCGGCACCGGCGGAGGCGGCCGATCGCAGGACTGGCAGGAAGGAAGCGAACAGCCGCTAAAGTGCGTTTTCCTCCCCCAGAGCCAGCCCGGGACCGGACGCCGCCAGCGGAAGGAGGGCTGGCGCGCGCCAGGCCACGGGACACACGCACCCGCCAGGCCACGGGGCACATGCACCCGCCGTGCGCACTTCCCCGGCCAGGTCGCGCTCTCACTCGCGCGCGCGCGCGCGCCCCTACTCACCAGCAACCCTGGATGTCCGCAGCCCGCGTGGGACGGCGACTGCGGCCCCCGCGCCTGCCGTGTGGCCTTGGCATCCGTCTGGCAGCTGCAACCCGGGCCGCGATGGCTTTTGCTGGAAGGCGCTGCAGCGGGGTGATACCGGCACCCGGCGAGGAGGCGCCCGCTCGCTGGCCTCAGCCGTGCCTCCTCCCGCTTCTCCTCTGCCGACCGGTGGAGCTTTGCTGGTTCCACTCGCGCGGGCTCCGTGCGTCGCTCTCCTCCTCCTCGGTGTCGGACACCCCAGCGCAGGGGACGAACAGCGGCGTCCTCGCAAACCCACGCTCAGGCCGGCCGACCCTGAGCCTGCAGCAGCCTTCCCTGCTGCCGCCGCTGCAGGAAAAGAAATTGTCACTGCGATGGTCCCGGCCTCCCCTGCCCCGGCCCCTGGGTGCCGCCTCCGCCTCTGCCTCCGCCCCCTCCTGCGTGGCGGCGGCGGCTTCCCGCAGTCTGCAGAAAAAGCTCGCAGGTGGAAGGAGGGTCCCTGTGGAGGGCCTTGAGCGAGAGTGAAGCGGTTAGGTGCGACTTTCGCTTGGAAAACCCTGCACGCCTCCTCCCCAGCCCGGAACCATCTAAACTCCCTTTTGCTCCACCATCAATTTCACCGAGACGGACAAGAGTGGTGCCTTTGAAGACTGCACAGTACACAAGCCTCGATGCAGCTGGTTTTGACAGTTAAACTGTCACTGGAGTCTAGGGAAGAACAGGGTTTTAGTGCAAATCCCACTTCTTGCTCATATTAGGGATTCCTTTTTGATATTTATCCATAACCGGCTACGCCCACCATGAAGCATCTTAGCTCTTCTCCCCATCCCCAATCTATGTGTACCTGGAAAATACGAACTATTAGGGTATCTCCTGGATGTTATTAGATTACTATCACATGCGGTATTCTTACTACGGTTCTGGCTCTGTGTCAGGTAGTCGGGACACGAAATCTTATTCCATCTGCTACAACCCTACATATAAAAGAGACTCGCTTTTTGTTTTTGTTTTTTTCCATGAACAAGAGACAGATAAGTAAAATCATTTATCTCAGGTTACTCACCTAGAAAGTAATAGAAGCTAAAATTTAAACTCTGATCCAACACTGAAAGCTGTTTCTATTGGCTTGACAGGTTCTATTAATTTAAAACATTTTATGAAGACTTGCTGCTGGATGAAATAGAGTCCTTTTCTTGAGCTTGGTTGGGAGCTTACTTCCAAGTGAGAGAAATGACTGCAGAGTCGGCTGGGGGAACACTGGCTTTTCTTAGCTTTTCCTCTGGAAACCAAAATTCTTGCCCTGGCTCAGCCACCAACTGAGTTATTTGGTCTTAGGCATTTCACCCTCTTAGGCCTCATCTCCCTGCATTATTTTTTTAAAATGAGGAGGTTTGATTGTTGGAGGCAGCCTGCAGCCTTGATTTTTAAGAAGCAATAGTGTTGTTTTTCTTATTTTGAAGTTTGTTGTGAATTTTGAGTTTAGGGAATTTGACAGAAATTCAGACTTTTCACATTTTCTATAAAATTGTAACATCAGACAACATTTGGTCCATGGCGAGTTCTAGCAGCATCAGCTGGAGCTGAATAGCACGGGTCCCCTTTAGGCTGTGAAGACAATATTCAGTTTTCCACAGCCCCCACCACTCCCATACATCCCCAACCCACTGACATTTGAGAATATGGTAGGCATTTGAGTTTGCAGTATTGGACCAGATAATCTCATGACCTACAGGACAATTTAAAATTCAGTGATAATTAAGGTTAACCAGATTCCTAAAAAGCAATATGAAACAAAAATTCCACATACATATTTAGGATGGTCATTGACCATGGTCTTGCTATCTAGTATCAAAATTCTCGTAAAAGCCAAGATGGCCCAATACTCACCATTTTGTGACCCAATGCAGCCTCAGAGACTCCTGTACAGTTACGTGAATCTGGACTATGTTTTAAAGAAGAAACATTTTAGAAATACCTCCATTATCTGTGAAGTGCGTTTTGTGTTCAGGGACAGTAGTAGTGCCAGAGGTGACACTGTGGCAATGCCAGTGGTGTCCTAAGTTGGCTGTTTGAATGGCGTAATGACCCACCTGTTTTATTTCAGCTGCTAAGCTTCCCTGCCTGTGTTAGGAGCCTGATTTGCCAAACTTCCTGTCTCTTTGTTATGCTACTTAATGACTTTGCAATATATTTATCTTCTGATTAAGTCAGCCAGAAATGATTTCAGTGTTGCAACCAAGAACTCTGATATAGCAACTTTAGGTGTGATTTAAGCTATTTCCCTTTTATTAATTGAGTTAATGAAGAGCAGGCTCCAGTGTATTTATACAATTTTTATCTTAGAGAATTTTTAAGTGACCTATAGTTTTACTTGCATTTTTAAAGATTCAATCTCAGTAACTTAAAATCCAGATTTTCTTTTTACTCAAGAATTTTTATTTCTCTTATTTTTGAGAAAATTTTACCCTACTAAACCTTGAATGAAGATTTCAAATCTAAATCCAAATACACAGAAGCACTATTATTTTGCAGATAGGAAAATGAAGGCTCATGTTACAGAATACATGAAGGCAGAACAGTGAGGAAATCCTGGCCTATTCTCTGACATGGTAGAACAGGGTTTCGGACCTCCTGAATTCAGCAAGAGTATAATTTGCAAGTAATTACTCCCTTGAAAATCAGAGTTGACCACACTTGTAGTGAAATTCATTCCTGATGGTGCCTACTGGGTTCCACTGCATTACTGGAAGCTGGACTGGAGACAGTGACCATGTTCCTTCGAGGAACTTCAGCAGTGTGCACAGGGGAAGCCTGCTTTCTGAGGGAGCTGAACTTTCTGTGCTGGTATCTAGATCTTTACAGTGGCACACATAACTTCTCAGAGAGCAGCATGCCACCATTCAGTGAATTTAGGGAGGAAATCAAGTGTCAGCGTAGCGTCTGCTGAAGTGCGATGCCTGCTTCTTAGGGAAGCCAGTAATTCACTAGAAGCGGGCCCCTTATACCCACAGGTGGATTGAACTAGGGTTTACTCAACCAACAGGGACTGGCTGGAAGGTCTAACAGCTGACCATCCTGTTGTTTCATGGCGACATATGGGATTTCCCGTCTCTGGGGTTGTTGCAGAGCAGAGCATCCAAAGTATAAGTGGTGACCTGAATAGCAATGTGCAGTTTTCCATACATCTCATGAAATCTGACCACAAAGACAAGTGCATCTTTCAGTTTTTTCCTCACTTTGGCCAGCAGTTCCTCTGAAAACACACGTCTTTCCAGGAATCTTGATACATTTCCTTCTGCAACACCTTTAGTATCTCTCTCACAGATGCTAACATATTTGACTGGATATGGATTATCATATTTAAATTAGTGAACTTTATGCTTTCTGGATTCATGATGGGAGAAAAAAAATGGACATAGCTTTTGGCACCTGGTTCTAATGCCACAGAAAACAGGATGCTCTCCTGGAGAGAAATCCTTTGGTTAGGGCTTCTTTTCTTTATGTAGTACAGACTTTGAAAGATTCAGAGCTATTCAGTTTATAGCCAGCTGCAAAAGACAGAACATAGGTGTCCTGGTGAACTTCACATCTGGGTTTTTCATCTCTGTCAACATTTCCAAAGCAATTTTATATTTGCCTTTGATAAATAACATATCCATCAAGATAGTAATTCAGTGTGGAGTCTGAGAATCCTTGTAAATGCTCTTCTTTTATGAGCTCTGTTGCAGATGCCTCAAGATCCGACTCATAAAACAGTCTTATGAAAAGTGGTCCACACTTATATTTTGCCAAAATGACATTTCTGTTTTCTGCATGGTACTTGCAAGTGACATTTTTAGCCAGCTCCATATGGTCCCAGGACTCACGCAAATGAAGTAAGGTTCTAAACTTCCCCTTCAGGATGAGCTTGTTCTAGGTCGATTTCCCTTCCAAGTTTCTAAAATAGGTTTCTTTGGTGCCAGGGAGATTATGTGCAACAGCCACCTTCTTATGCTGAAATTCTTTTGTTTTCACAATATTATCTGTAAGTAGATATCTTTTAGCTCCAAGGGGACAGTGGCAGCAGGTGGAGTTGGAGTCTCTCATCCCGGGATACACTGAAATCTGCCCCACTGGCAGAAGAACTCATCTGGAGTCTCAGACTATACCGACGCCAGACATTTTTAAAAGATACAGTTTTTCCCCTTACCGGTCATATTAACAAAGATTGCTTATCAATAAACATTTCTTCATTACTAGTGAGGGTGCAATGAAATCAGTGCTCTTATCTGGTGGTATAATTTTTGCTACACTGCTGGAAAGGAATTCGTTAGTGTGTCAAGGAACATTCTAAAATATATCTTCCCATCCCCCACAGTAATTCCACTTCTAAGAAGCAATATCCTAAGAAAATGTGGAATAAATAATAAGATTCCTGCACTGAGATCTTTATCACCAACTTTGGGTATTAAAATTGTGTTTATGATGGGCTTTTAATGACGTTGAAACTGCTTATGATACTATGTTAAGCAAACGAGGATACAAAATTGCATGCATATATATCTTGAGTAGGTAAATCTCAAATAGATGAGAATGCAAGAACAAATCCAGGATAAATTATTTAAATGACCTCCTAGAAACTGGCTATGGGCAATTATGATTTACTTCTTTATGCTGTACTAAAACTTTAATTTTTTTATAAAGGATGTGCTTTTATGTTAGGAGAAAAAAACATTTAGTAATTAAAAATAAACAGGCTTAGTGTGGTGGCTCACACCTGTAATCCTAGCACTTTGGGAGGCTGAGATGGGTGGATCACATGAGCCCAGGAACTCAAGACCAGTGTCTACTAAAAATACAAAAGACTAACCAGGTATGGTTATTTTAACTGGTTAACCATATATTAACCATGCATGCCTGTAGTTCCAGCTACTCAGGAGGCTGACGTGGGAGAATCAGCTGAGACTGGGAGGTTGAGGCTGCGGTGAGCTGTGATAGTGCCACTGCACTCAGCCTGGGCAAAAGAGTGAGACTCTGTCTCCAAAAAATAAAAAATTTTTAAAAACACACAGGTTTGGCAGCCAGATAAATATGAGGTGGAGCCTGCCATAGTACCTCATTCATGATGGGTACAATATAAATATTAGAGAAAAGGACAAAGGTAAGAATAAAGAAGAGAGGAAGGAAGGAACGGCACATTATCTCACAAAGAGTGATGAATTGAGGGATTGTGACTCCCCTGCCATTTGCTTAGTTGATGGTATACATAGAAATAGGCCATAACATTCTAAATTGGTTCACTAAGTAATGCTGCATTTGAGTATTTCCCAACTGATGACAAGTAACAAGACATTAATATCTTTCTGACTGAATGGGGAATATGGAGCCAGCACTCAGATTTTTTCTGTTACACAACATCAGAACTATCTCAGTTCTGAGAAGCTGGCATAGCCTCAAGTGTTGGTACTGAGACAAAGAGGACCTTTCCTGCCTCTGACTAGTCTTAATATGGAGGTCTGTCACTCTGTCCTTAAGATACCCCAAAGGCCACGACCTTTGGGGTCGCTCATCTCCCCATCTGGCAATGTCCTACTGGGATCTTATTTCTTGGAACTAATGGTATGAAAAGAAAATATTTAGTGTTGAATTTACCTTTATCAGGAGATTAAAACTATGCTCATACATTGTTCTGGAATTGTTTGGTATATGCACACAAAGTGGTGGTTCTCACTGGGTGTTGTTGCTGACACCAGATAGGCTGAAGTCCTTGTTCTTTGTTTTAAATTTACAATTTCCCGGCTCTGAATTATCTCTAAAGACAAAGCATCCAGGGAAAGAATAAGACTCAAATAATTCTATTGGAAAAAAAAATATTCTTCTCAGAGATTATTATGCCCCTAAAAGTGTGTACCTCAGAAATTGTTATATTCTTGAAAACACATGTTCTTAAAATTCTGGGTTTGTTATTGTTTATACCAGTAGTTCTCAAAATATGGCTCAGGGATCCCTGATAGTCTGCAAGATCAAAACTATTTTCAAAAAAACACAAACACATTATTTGTCTTTTTAACTCTCATTCTTATGGATTTGCAGTGCAGTGTCTTAGCTACATGTATGATATCACCACAGCTAGAATGCAGAATGCAGATGCAGACAGGAGAATCCAGTCATCTATTAAGCCAAACTCGAAAGATATTTGTAAAAATAGAAAGTAATAACAGTTTTCTCACTAATTTTTGTTTTGTTTTGGGGAATAAATTGTAATAAAAATGTGAATATTTAGTTTAACATGTCATTAGTTTACTATTTTTTAATAAATTAATAAAATATTTTTAAAGTTTTTGCTTTATTTTTCAATGCAGTAAAAATGAATAGATATAACCCACAAAAACAAATGCTCTCTGGAATCCTCAATCATTTTTAAAGATAGTTTTTAAAAATATAAAGAAACTTTAGGCCAAAAGGTTTGCAAAACACTGGTCTATGCTATTAAAGAGTAGTACGTTCCAAATAACCTATTTTTTATTTGAGGAACTATAACGATGGTAATTTAGCCCGTGTCATTAAATGCAGGAAGCAACCACTTCAAAACTGGAAACTGCAGGCACATTTGATTTTTTCCACTCATGTGATTTATTTTGGTGCTCTCTTCCTGTTATTTAAACTAAGACAATTTTGTATCATTATGTCCACATATGCAGATACTGAATGAGGCTTGGGAAATACATGAAACCTTTTCCTCTGCTAACATGTACAAACTGTCCTGGACCTAATCTACCTGAGCCTCCTTTTTCCCACTGGAAACTGGGGAATAATGACTCTAGATAGCTTTTAAGGTAGTTATGAAGCAAGTGAAAACGCATAAAGAGAAATTAAAATGTGCTTTGAAGATATTAATATAAGGCTTACCACTACTAAACATTTCAATATACAGGCAGACATTTGATGAAAAATGTAAATTCTCTTTTCTGCTGATATTATTTAGCCCATTCGATTTAGGTACATAAGACATTGGTAAATGTGGACCAAATATTAATAGTGTTTCGGGTGTTAGATTTTTTTAAAATATCTTTTTTTTGCAGGCTTATTTACAAATGTAAAATATATGTGTAGAAGGGCAAAAAGGTGGAAGCAGACCTGGCAGGAGGTCATAGAACAGCATCTGATCCCCACAATCAAAATATATAAATATACTCTGTAAAAAATGCATCTCCCCTGGGGCTGCTCCAATGCAATAGAAATCCTTCCATCATAGACTTTTGCTGCTATTGAACAGCTATACAGTAGTTTTGAGCAGCTTCCTTTTAAAAGAAAAGTGGTAGATATACAAGATGGCACTGTATTTGTTATTTAAATTTAAATTTTCTTTGGTCAGGAAAAAAAAAATCTAAAGAAAAATGTGACCACTGGATATTTTACTGGGGTAAATAATAGTATCTTAAAATGCAACTCTTAAAGTTATCTATGGCTATGTCAGCAAAGACATGACCTTTCCAAGGACAAATATTAAAAATAGCAAATCCCTAAGTGCATAGTTGGGCATGTGCTTCTAGGCTTAACACTTAGGCTTATAATATTATAACACTATGTCTTAGTCTGTTCAGGCTGCCATAACAAAATGTCACAAACTGGTTGGTTTAAACAACAGAAATCTATTTCTCACAGTTCTGGAAAGAGTGAGAAGTCCAAGGTCAAGGTGCCTGCTGATTCAATCCTGGTGAGGGTCCTCTTCCTGGCTTGCAGATTGCTGTTTTCTAGCTATACCCTCATAAGGTTGAGAGCGAGATCTCTGTAAGGTCACCAATCCTATCAGATTGGTATCCTACAAATATGACTTCATTTAACCTTAATTACCTCCTAAAAACCCTATCTCCAAATACAGTGACATTGGGGGTTAGAACTTTAATGTATTAATTTTGGCAGGTTATATGTTATTTGCCATTTGAAAGTAAGTACAAAACAGACCTTGGATGAAGCCACATGGTTTCATATCAGTCTCTGAGGAGCTACAGCATTACAAAGGAGTTTAATCATGGATTTGTCATTTTATACATTGATTTATTCAATTTCTCTGATTAAATACCAAAGTTTGTCATCATAATGCACTATGTCATAATATATTACTTATATTTTCAGAGGCTTGAGTGAACATAAAGAAATACATACTCCTCTCCAAAAAGAGGAGATATTGTCTTTCTTTGACTTAATAATTTAATTTTAATCAGAGAAATCACTATCATTCTTTGAGGTAGAAAACAGGGTGCCTTCTCAACAAGAAGAACCTTCAAATTTTCATATGAGAAGGTACCAAAAATATCATTTAGTTCAATTTCCTTACTGTATAAATGAGGAAACAGATCTTGAAAGTGCCAATGACTTATCTAAGTCATAGAAGACTATACTACATCTAGTCATCTGTTCCATTCTGATCAGGAAACATTATTAGCTTGCAACTACCTAGATTTCTTAGATTCTACTTTTACTGATTGTACATTATTTTCCTGGGCAAAATATCAGTTGGCTCCCTTAACAATCCTGGGAGATAGGAATGACATATATTAGGCCAAAGGATGAAAGATTTTGTTTCTAGAAGTGGTGCACAGAAAGGAATGGATGAGAAGTGACTGCAAATCTGTAAAATGTGTGACAATCAGGGTCAAAACTAAAGTGGAACTGAAATGCCATGTGAAAGCAAATGGGCGTGATTTACATATTGTAAAGGAAAAAGTTATTCTGAAATTTAGAGATCAAGTGGCAGAGTAAGCACAAAAGGTGGGCACTTTTGGTTGAAAGGATTGTAGTTCAAGGGTAGGTAAATTAGTTTCTCTAAGCTTCATTTTCTTGATGAATACATACAATGGAACTCTTATGAAGAGTTTAAATAAAATCACATCTATAATGCATCTAGTACCATGTCCAAGATATGAAGGATTCCAAGGTTTTTGAGCCCAGACTAGAAAAGGAGTCATGTCATCATTGTTAGAAAAAAAAAAAAAGAAAAGAAAAGAAAAGAAAAATAGGCCGGGTGTGCTGTCTCATGCCTGTAATCCCAACACTTTGGGCAGCTGAGGTGGGCAGATTGCTCAAGTCCAGAAGTTTGAGACCAGCCTGGGCAACATAGCAAAACCCTGTCTGTATCCAAAATACAAACATTAGCTGGGTGTGGTGGCATGCACCTGTAGTCCCAGCTACTGGGGAGGCTGAGGTGAGAAGATCACTTGAGCCCAGGAGGCAGAGGTTGCAATGAGTTGAGATTGTACCACTGCACTCCAGCCTGGGTGACAGAGTGAGACTCTGTCTCAAAAACAAAAAAAGAAAAAAAAAAAAAGAAATCAAGCAATAATATGCACTCTAACCTGGGTGACAGAGAGACCCTGTCTCAAAAAAAAAAAAAAATCAAGGAGTAGTATAGGCTATAGTGAGATGGTTATGTATTTAAGATGAATGCAGAGGAATCAAATGGAAATGTCTGGTAGTCCTGAGAAATTAACCCCATGGTATAAATTTAGGGTCATTTGCTGAGTGGTGATAGGTAAAACCCCCAGGTAATAGATCAGAGCCTCAAGGACAGTGACTGGGGAAGGTGGGGAAAGGCCTGAGCAGCAAGAATTGGACCTTAACAAATGCCGACCTGTACCTGTCAATGGAAGGAAGAGGGCCCAGGAAAGGATGATCTCAGCAGTGAGCCAGAAATAACTGAGGATGGTAATAGTAATTACAGCTGCTAACCCTTACTGACCTTCTCTTTGCCTGGCACTATGATGAGGGATTTGCCCGATCATCTCACTTAGTCCACACAATCCTATGACATAGATCATGTTATCCCCTTCCTCATGTGTACATGAGATAATGGAGTGATGCAGCCATGATGACAACTGGCACTCTGAACCACCAGAGGGGAGAATCTCAGGGAGAGGGAATGATGAACAGGGCCACGCACAGCAGAGATCACAGTAAGAAGGTAACTAGATTTGCAATTTACTGGTCATAGAGAGTGAATTTTCAGAAAAGGAGTGGCCACATAAGCCTGGTTATAGGGAATTGAGAAATGAATTTTGAGAAGGAAATAGAGGTGACAACTGCAGGCCAGTAATCCCAAAGGAAGGTGAGGACTAGATTAGTCATCGGGGGGACCATGAGGGCATAGTATTTCTTCCTTCAGGTGGAGAAACAGAGGAAAGCAGAGGGTAGAAAGTGGGAAACAGAAGACTATAGCAGGTAGAGAGAGATGTTGAGAGAGAGATGTTGAAAAAAGTAAGATCCTCAAGGAGGCAGGACAGGATGGGATTAGGGGTGCAGGGAGGAGGATTGGTTTTTGGGAGGAAGAGGAACAAACTAGAGTCAGTTCTACTAACTTGTAACTGTTTCTTAGTACACTCTTGCACTCAAGCAATATTTATTCGGCATCCAGACTTTAGAGAGCAATGTAAATTTTACTGTGTGTCATAAAGATGCCAAGGAAAGTGTTTGTGTAGTGCTAAAATTTTTTAGTACCTTATAAATGCCAGCTGCTCCAGGGTTTTTCTTATATTCCTCCCCTACTCCAAACTTTACCAGTATCTCTCAAACACAGCCTGTGCTGGGTTGGGTAGATGTGAGTGTCTTCCTCTCTTTTTTCTGGTCTGGCTCTTTATTATGTAAATCAGTGTAGCCTCCTAGACTCATTTCCCATTATTTGTTATCCTTATCCAGATTTCCTACAAGGAAGGACCAGAAATTAGCTCAGCAAACAAGAAGCATCTCATCACTTCCTGCTGCTCTCCAAGTCCAAGAAGAGCGGACAACTGCAAAAATGTATAGACAGTCAAGTGCAGTGGCATGCGTCTTAGTCCCTCTATTCAAGAGGCTGAAGCAGGAGGATCACTTAAGCCTAGGAGTTCAAGGTTACCACGAGCTCCTAGGTCCCATCACAGCACTCCAGTGTGGGCCATAGAGGAAGACCCTATTTCTTTAAAAAAAAATGTATAAACATGTATCCTTGCCACATATACACCCAAAGCAGAAGAAAGAGATGAAGAAAAAAGTGCAGAGCCAAAGATATGTGGTGGTATCCATCCCAATACAGAGTTATTTTATCTGAAGTCTCATCATAAAGACTGAGAGGAGACAGAAGTTATTTTACCAAATTGCTCATGTAAAAACTACCAGTCTACAGTAACCAAAACAGCATGGTACTAGTACCAAAACAGGTATATAGACCAATGGAACAGAACAGGCCTCAGAAATAACATCACACATCTACAACCATCTTATCTTTGACAAATCTGACAAAAACAAGCAATGGGGAAAAGATTCCCTATTTAATAAATGGTGTTGGAAAAGCTGGCTAGCCATATGATGAAAACAAAACTGGACTCCTTCCTCACACCTTATACAAAAATTAACTCAAGAAGGATTAAATATTTAAGCATAAGACCTAAAGCCATAAAAACCCTAAAAGAAAACCTAGGCAATATCATTCAGGACATACGCATAAGCAAAGACTTCATGACTAAAACACCAAAAGAAATGGCAACTAAAACCAAAATTGACAAATGAGATCTAATTAAACTAAAGAGCTTATGCATAGTAAAAGAAACTATCAGAGTGAACAGGCAATGTACAGAATGGGAGAAAATTTTTGCAATTTATCTATCTGACAAAGGGCTAATATCCAAAATCTACAAGAAACTTAAACTAATTTACAAGAAAAAAACAACCTCATCAAAAAGTGGGCAAAGGACATGAACAAACACTTCTCAAAAGAAGACATTTATGCAACCAGAAAACATACCAAAAAAAGCTCATCATGACTGGTCATTAGAGAAATGCAAATCAAAACCACAATGAAATACCATTTCACACCAGTTAGAATGGCAATTATTAAAAAGTCAGGAAACAACAGATGCTGGAGAGGATGTGGAGAAATAGGAACACTTTGACATTGTTGGTGGGAGTGTAAATTAGTTCAACCATTGTGGAAGACAGTGTGGTGATTCCTTAAGGATCTAGAACTAGAAATACCATTTGGCCCAGCAATTCCATTACTCAGTATATTCCAAAAGGATTATAAATCATTCTACTATAAAGACACATGCACACATATGTTTACTGTAGCACTATTCACAATAGCAAAGACTTGGAACAACCCAAATGCCCATTAATGATAGATTGGATAAAGAAAATGTGGCATATACACACCATAGAAAACTATGCAGCCATAAAAAAGAATGGGTTCATGTCCTTTGCAGAGACATGGATGAAGCTGGAGACCATCTTTCTTACCAAACTGACACAGGAACAGAAAACCAAACACAGCATGTTCTCACTCATAAGTGGGAGTTGAACAATGAGAACATATGGACACAGGGAGGGGAACATCACACACTGGGGCCTGTCAGCGGGTGGGGAGCAAGGGGAGGAATAGCACTAAAAAAAATACCTAATGTAGATGACAGGTTGATGGGTGCAACAAACCACCATATACACGTGTATAGGCACATGTGTACCTATGTAACAAACCTGCTCATCTGCACATGTATGCCAGAACTTAAAGTATATATATAAAAATATTATACAGACACCTGTATTCAACCAAACTGCCATTACTGACCACGAGAAAGTTGAATTTTAGGTCACTAGGTGTGATCTTTAGAAAATTAAGGTTGAGTTGATGACTCTACATTATCTTGATCCAAAATGTTCTTCTGTACTTGAATTATTGGAACCATGAGCACAAGCCACTTTGGCAGAAAGTGAAGCTATTTACTCCAATGGTTAAGAGAAAAAACTCTGGAGTCAGAGAGACCTGGGAAGCTTAGTGTGCCACTTTGCAGTTGTGTGACCTTTGAGCCAGTAAAATTTCTCTGTTTCCTCATCTATGCAACAGGGAGAATAATCCTACTATAAAGAGAGTTTGTAAATATTCGTGAGCTGGTCTACTAAAGTGCTTAGCCTGTGTGGTTACCCAATAAATTATCATCACCATGGTTCATAGTAAAAGACAATTCTCAATTAGGAAGTAGTTGTTAAGACTGAAACAGATGAAGAGACATCCCTGAGCTATCCCGTAAGTTCATTAATTCACACACACAGCAATAAGAAGTTGTGTGTGGTGGGGAAGCAAAATCTGACTTTGTATTTACAGGGCATTTGGCATGCAAATATCCAAGCTTACTTTTCTGGACAACGATGCACTTTACTTAAGTATTTGGTTACTCTTTCAGTTCTGATGTCAGGGCCAAAAAGAGACATTTGCAATGCAGGCTAGGAGACAAAGGAAACAAAATGCACCTATCAGTACATGTTTCATTAAGATTTGATAATAGCTTGATTAAAATCTATATTGACTTAGCCTAAGGAAGCTTTTGCAATATGAATAACTTCCTCCAGCATTATCTCAGTGCCTGGAGAATGATTTGAATTCCAGAAGCTCTTGGATTATGGGGGATGGAATTATGTGTGATCTTCAGTTTCTTCTTTTTTCTTTATTTTTTGAATGGCATTATTCCTCTACTTTTCCAATCTTTCTGAAAAAAGATCGGTTAACTTTATAGTAATAAAATTTTAAAAGTTGTAAAAAAAAATACATCTTCTCTCTTGCTAATAACAGCAGTATAAAAGGCCACTTTGAAAGGGGCTTCAGGCCACTGTGTTCAACATGATTTGGAGAGGAGACAGACTCAAAGCAATCATCTGGGCTTAGGATGGTAAAACCTTAGGTCTTTGCCCAGTATGTTTTTATTTGGTTCCTACTCACTGAAGAATAAAGGTATCTAAGGTATCTAATGCTGTAGGAGACAAATCTCGTTGCTCTAAAGGATTTACATGAGCTAAGGACCTCCAGTGAGTCTTCTGATGAGGGGATCTAGGGGCCTTGCCTTAAACTAGGTGTTCCCGACAGAAGAGGTCTAGGATGAGGCCCTGGGGCTCTGAAAACACTGCTGGGACTCACATCTGCCTCCTACACTGCCTGTTTTCTGATGGAACAAACATTTCGCCTCTCTTATCCCCAGACTTTTAGGATGCCATTTAACCAATTACCCAACCAACCTTTGAGGCAAACAGCCAACTATGTACGTCTTCTTATTATAAAACTAGAATGTTTTTAAAATAGAGATCTAAAAGAAAAAAATTAAAATCATCTTGTGATTTCACCACCCGGAAAGACCCAGCACTTATATCTATCTATACAAATACGCACATACTATTCCACATATCACTCTATATGTTTATTTTACCAAATTAGTACTAGAATATACATGCTCCTTAATAACTCTTTTAACATATGGGGAACATTTTCCTACATTTTAAAAATATATTCTTATATTCTTTACATCCAATTACATCAGCTCAACAAATTGTCACCAGATGACTTCTAAGTGTCCAGCACTGAAGGATGCTACAGGAGTCCTGGTTCTGCCTCTTACAAGCTCTTTACCCTTAGGTAAGTTACTGAATCTAAGTCTCAATTTCCAGATCTCTAATTTAATAATGATAATTATATGGACTTAAGTGTTTGTGGGGTGATGCATTAAGGTAATGCACTTAGATTCCTAGCATGTAAACAGTCAGTATTAAATATCACTGTTAGCATTATTTATAATATTATTGAGTCTGTCTCTACTATATCTTTCAAAGGCATCTGTCATCCTGACCCAGTATTCTATTTTCCAGTGAAAATTTCCAATTTATTTTCCCTTCTTGGGGGGGTTGTATAGTTTCACAGCACATTAGCAACTATGTTGGTCTGGAAATAAGCAGCCCAGTCTTCATTTATATCAGTGAAAACACATAAAATCTAACTTTACATTTGATTGTACACTGTATGCCTCCCCTTCCATTCACATCTAAGGAAGCCCTTCAATTCAAAGTTACTTTTAGGAAAAAAATAACAACAGACTATTCATATGAAAGTGAAAAATAAATGTGAAAACGATTTAATATCATATAATTATTTTCTAAAAGTTAACTTTTTGTGAAGGTTAATACTGAGTGTCAACTTGATTGGATTGAAGGATGAAATATTGATCCTGGGTGTTTCTGTGAGGTTGCTGCCAAAGGAGATTAACATTTGAGTAAGTGGGCTGGAAAAGGCAGACCCACCCTTAATCCGGTGGATACCATCTAATCAGCTGCCAGCGAATATAAAGCAGGCAGAAAATTGTGAATCGACCAGATGGGCCTAGCCTCCTAGCCTACATCTTTCTCCCGTGCTGGATGCTTCCTGCCCTTGAATATTGGACTCTAAGTTCTTCAGTTTTGGGACTCAGACTTGGTTTTCCTTGCTCCCCAGCTTGCAGACAGATAATTGTGGGACCTTGTGATCTTGTAGGTTAATAATCAATGAACTCCCCTTTCTATTTAATATATATCCTATTAGTTCTGTCCCTCTAAAAGAACCCTGACTGATACACTTTTCTCACCACTTAAGGGAAAGAGGGAGGACATCTTTAGAAGTATTGGCACTTAACAAAAAGTAACATGCAGCTTAGTGGTAAAACAATCAATATATAAATGAAATATGTATTGTAAAAAAAAAGCTATGTGAAAACATACACAGAGAGAAATAAAATGATTGGAAAAAATGCACATAGATATTGATAGTGAATTCTCCCTGGATGAGTTTTTACAATCATGTTTCTTATTTTCCAATTAAAATAATAAGCCAGTGTTATTTTTTTGCTTTGACCAAAATCTAGCAAATGTTATGGTTTTTTTTTTTTTAAAAAAAGAGTACAAATAAGAATTTGTAGCATGTGGAATTCCCTCTTCTTTTTTAAATTGAGCAGTAAACCAGAAGATGGTCCATAAGGCCCCTTCTGACTCAACAGTCTATAATTCTTTAAGAGAGAGTGCAATGTGACAGACATTTAATTAATGTAAAACATAGAAAGGGGAACATAATCAAAGCAGCTTATCTTGGAAGATGATATAACACATGCAATTCACTTTGGAAAATTGCTAGAGAAATATTATTTTGTTTTACTATAAGGATGAGGCACAACATTTTTAGATCAAAAAGTCTATATTAAATTGTGAACTTTTTGAGAAGCAATCCTTCAGGCGTAACACTTTATTTTATAATCTCAGCATTGAAGTGTACATGAACCAAGAAATATTAAAACTTAGATCATTGCTCAATGAGTATGAATGTCCTTGTATAAATCAATGAACAAAAATTGTATCTCATAAGAACTGAGAAACACTATTCCAGGAAGCATTGTTGCAGAGTAAGCAATCAACAGTTACTCTCATCAGTAGTCCTCATGAAGAGGTGTTTTTTCATATAGATTAAGATAAAATCTCTAAGGTTCTAAAAACTTGCAGTTCAGGAGTTTAACACTTTCAGAAACTGTACTATTTGAAGATTTTACCCCAGGTCCGGGCCTTCTGGAGGATATAAATAACTGAACCTAGGATAGATCTTACACCTAGCTTTGGTAGATGCGAAGGCAGATGATTTACCCAACGTCTAAGAGGCTAAATGAATCAACCATAATAAAGGACAAGAAATGGGTGTGTATAGGCATTTACCAGGGATAAGCAATCACTTCTTTTGTGTTTTATACAGGATTAATACTTGTGAAAGGAACTAAGCAGAAAATGTTGGCTAGACTCACAAACTCCAGATGAGAATCAGGTTTGAAGACAGTGCAGCCAGGGCCAATGATGAAAATTATGCTGCAGAACTGGTCTGGTGGAGACACCACTGGCACCATTGTCAGGTTGAGTCACTGATGATTGAGCCAACACTGATTATTGAAACCTGTCATAGGAGACAATTATTCATTGGTGTCTTGCATTCCTGCACATCTTGCAAGCAGAAGCAGAAGCACTGGTTTGCCTTTGTTCCAGATTAACTTTTCAAATATGTTCACATAGCAAAAGCCTTGGAAGATACAGTGTTTTTCTCCAGAGCAAGGGGCAGTCGTGCTTCCTGTCCAGTATAAAGGATTCAGTTTCCTCTTTTCTAACACAGCCAGTGTGTGTGCAGGCATCTATATGAGCCCGTCCACATCATCTCTAAGAGAATGCAGATCAAGGGGAACAGGGTACATGCTGATGTTCACGTGGCTTGATGTGCCATGAGTAGCAGAGACTTTTGTCTATGACCCATGGGTCTCATGTCTTCTGCCAGCATTCCTTAAAATGGCAGATTAACCTGGTAGCCAGCAAGTAGGGTAAAATCCTAAAACCCTCACAGTTTTTGCACCTTTCTGCTAGAATTGTTGACATTACTGCTTTTAGAGACTAGGGGCAGACACTAGAATGGAAATGTCAGGATATCAACTTCTTCTCTTCTGAGTTTCTAATGCTATGCTCAGATGGCAGGTACTTCTAATTGTTTTACAATGTTGGATATGTCTAAGGTGAAAAGGAGTCTAGGAAGTCTAACACATATTTTTTCTTTTTTACAATTGTCGTGGTAGGACATTCTCTAAATATAGCTTGCTTGGGACCACAGCCAAAATCATAGGCAAATGTCTACTGTTAGTAGTCATTGTGTATTTTTAAAATTGATACCTAATACGAATTTGACTCTGTCAAAGGCTCATTCCAACAACAACAACAAATAGGTCTATAACATCCCTCAGGAAAGGCCTTAAAGTCCATGGCTCTTAGTAGAGTTGTTTGTGTCACTTGGCAAAATACACCAGATGGCACTCTAAGCTGTAATTCTACTTCTGTTTTTTCTAACTAAATTGAATGAAGTGTTTTTATCCCCCATAGCCTGTTGATGAGAGGGCAAGTCAGTGCACATCAGAGTACAGGAAAAGTAGGAAACATAGAGGGATACATCCTAGGTTTTCCTATCGTGCTTCTTAAATAAGACTGTTTCCTGTGGTGTCATGGGTGATTCAGAGCTTGGATGAGGCATGTGCTAAGGGTGTCCAAGCCCTTAAATAACCATAGGTGGGACCCAGCCACCTGCAGCTGGGACAACAACAAGATGGAAACACTGAAGAGGGAATTCTCTTAGAGGATGGTAAGTTAGTAGGAATGGGAAAGCAGCACTCAGGGGACAGGGTCCTAGAAAAATCACAGTTCTTGCCAACTAATTTTAATCCCCTTTATCCTGCTCGACCTGTGTGTGTGTTTATGTGTCTTTGTGTGTGTTTCATTTTAAATTTAAGAGCAATATAAATATAGGAACATGTACAGATCATAAGGTCAATTAATAATCCTACAGTGAATATACCTGTAAAACATAACCCAGATCAAGAAATAGAACATTGCCAACACTCCCTAAAAGCTGTTTTCCAATTACTATCCCTTTTCATTCCTCAAAGGTAACCACTACTCTGATTTTACCATCATGTATTAGTTTGCCTCTTCTAAAAATTTATAAAAATGGAATTATATCTTCTTTTGTGTCCAGCTTATTTAGTCAATATTATGTTTGTGCAATTTATCTGTTTTTATAGGTAATAACAATTTTTAAATTTTTATTGCTATGTGGTATTTTATTATATTACTATATCAAATTTTATTTAACTGTTCTACAATTGATGGAGTTAATGTTAAGCCTAACATTTGTCTATTGCAAATAATGCTAATTGAGCATTTTTGTATGTCTTGATGCAGGCATGTTTATATTTTGGTTGGATAGCTTCTAAGAGAATTTCTTGGTCATAGGATGCTCATATGTAGAAATTTAGTAGATACTTCCAAACAATCCAGAGTTTTTATGGTAATGTATGCTCCCATCTGCACTGAAGTTAAATGTGGAAGACCAGCATGCTTCACACAAAATAGATACTCAATACATATTTACGGACAGAATTAATAAATGAAAGTAAGTAATTTGTTCTACAAGTGGATGCAACTCTGAGTCCAGATCATGTGCCTTTAATTTCTACACTATACTATTGAAGAGAAGTGTTCAATTCAGTCTTTAAACTAACTAATGAGGCTCCACCAAAATTAAGATACAAAAAGAGTTATTGAGAGAAGAGATGAATGGAGACTGGAAGGAGAGGAGATTCATTAAAAGGAGAATCCAAATTTTTTCTGGGATCTCTGAGTTGTTGATGTATTGACAGAAATATATTAGTGGCAATAATTTCAACCAAGCATGTTGGACCCAGCATTTAATATCCTGATTACACCATATGAATAATCCAGCTGTGGATCCAAGAAATTGAATTAAGAGCTGGAAGGAACACGCAGGGTCAATGAGTTACCCTATCTAAGGCTGGTCTTTTGTTCATCCCAGACTTAGCCTCTTCTTGAGTCCAGGGAACTCATATTAAATGTACTTGATAAGGTTGGCTTCTGCCTCTGTTTCCAGGGTAAGTTGTATCTGTGGAGAAACTTTGAATATATGTACCACAGTCATATCCCTACTTTCTCATAGTCTGATTATATGGGAAAAAGTTGGAGGACAGGAAAAGCTAGTGGCCACTCATCATTTGGTAGACTAACCTGGGTTTCTTTATGTGGTGGCCAGATCTCAAAAGAAGGTAGAAAAGAAGCTGGCAGACCTAAGATTTAGGTGCAGAACTGGCATACTCTCCCTTCTGGCATATCCTAGTGGTCAAAGCAAATCCCAAGACTAGCCCATATTGATTGCAAGAGTAGCCCTGCAGGCACAGAAATGGAAGAAATTGTTGGTGGCCATCTTTGCAGACAATTTCCCACACTCTTCATGTTCTAGGCACTTCAAATCATTAGTTCATATAATTTTGATGACTATTCTTTCACTGTTCTGCAAATTTGATGTTTTATTTTTTTCCAATAAAAAGTTTTGCTATGTTGCCTGGGCTGTTCTTGAACTCCGGGGTTCAAGCCATCCTCGTGCATCAGCCTCCTAAGTAGCTTGGATTACAAGCATAAGCCACTGTGCCTAGCTTATTCTTGACTTTTCAGATGAAGAAACTGACGTTCAGAAATCTGTAGGTCAAATAAATGCCCAAAGTCATCAATCTTGTAATGATAAAGCCAGGGAAGATATCTCTTTCTCTCTTTTTTTCAAAGACAGTGTTCTTTTTAGTTACCCACAGCATTTCTCATTTTTGCAATATTGGTTAGGACACAATTTGGGTGTAAATTTAAACAACTTTGAGTTCAAGGGCCAGATGAGAAAAGTGAAGCCTAAATAGGTTTACATTCATACAGGGATCAGAGCAGGAGCTTGAACTAAGGTCCCATATTGATCTGAGATGTTCAAAGCCCCGGAGAAGCACCTGCCACTCCAGCTCACCCCAAAAAAACTCAGCATCTGTGGCCATGCCTGCAGGGCTCCCCATTCTCTCATCTGAGTGTTACGACCTGCTGAGTGCTGAGCCCCTTGGGTGTGCTTGGCCATCCAGGAGGCAGAGGTGAACTAATGATTGTTTCCACCTGTTCTATGTGATCAGGAGTCATGGGGGAGAGGAGCCCTGACTGGGAAAATGTACAGAAAATGTACTGGGAAAATGTACAGAAAATGTACAGAAAATCTCACATTGGCTCCTAGCTAATTCAGCCTTCTTGTTGAAACACCTGTAAAGGATGCTGCCTCATTCTGCTTGCCTCTGGGCTAGTGTCAGAGGGTTTTTGCTCTGAGAAGAAAAGATTAAGAATTGTGAATTTGTCCACCATGACATTTATATAGTGTTAATAACACCAGTGTCGTAATGCAACAGGACAATAGCTGGTTAAGTTGCATTTTATAATAGAAGGGTCAGGGAGTGCAAGATCACAATCAGCAATATGTAATGTCAGTGGTTCAATGGTTGTAGGGGGCCAAAGCAGTCAAGGTCTGGAAGCCAAGAAAGCATTATGATAGTAGAAAGTCTTCTTGCCTTTAAGCAATAAAGCACATTCAAATGAAATAAACTACAGTTCCTAGAGGGAGCAGGAGTGTATAATAATATGGAGGAGGGCTTTAGAGAAAAACATCTGAGCTTGGGTCCAGGCTCTGCCACCTGATGTCTGTTCATCTTGAGCAGATAATTTTACCTCTCAGAGTCTTAATTTCCTTATCAGTAAAAGGGGAATAATAATAGTGTCAGTTTCACAGGGCTACTGTAAAAGAGCATTACAGGAGGTCATGTGGATAAGGTTCATGAGATATATCCAGTGAACAGTAAGCACTCAATGAATGCTAGCCATTATTATGTTTTTACATTATTCCAAAAAGTTAGCTGTTATTTTTCATTATTATCTATCTAAAGAGACTATTATGATTGAACTAGACACTGTGTGTTAAGCACATGACAGAAGGCTCGGAATATGCAGAGTGCTAAATAAACGAGGGCTGTTATTATCAGTATCAAGGAAATGCTAGGTAGTCACTAAAAATGATATCGAAGCCTATTTTATAACATGGAAGGTTGTCATTATGTACTTTTAAAAGGCAAATGTAGATTGTAAAATGTGCACAAAGTCTCATGTTTTTGCAAATACATTGTGTACATATCCATAGGAAAGAGATGAAGATGTATACCCAAAGAGTTGCCATATACTTTAATGGTTAAAATAATAAAGACAGAAACTAAATCTCCTGGCTTTGATTTTTTGTATTGTAATTTATTAGCCGTGTGACCCTAGACAAATTACTTGATGTCTCTGTGCCTCAGCTTTCTCATCTGTAAAAAGGGGATGATAATGGTACCCACCTCATAGGATTGTTGATCCTATTAAAGGTGTTAATACATGTAAAGGACTTAGACTATTTTCTGGCACAACAAATACTATCTACATGTTTGAAGATGCTATGTGTGTGTATTATATGTATGTGACAGAATTCTTGGATTTTTCTTTCTTTTTTATTTTCCAAATTTCAAAGTTTTTATTTTAAAGACTAGAAAATCAATTGGGATCAGTTGAAGCAGTATTTCTCAATCTTTTCTTCATTGTCCCTCCCCAGGGAATCTTTGTAGACTTTTCCTTTTAACTTGTCCTTCCTCCATAAATTTTATTACCCTATATATACTGTATATCCATTTATGTACTTGAAAGGAACCAGAATATGCCATTCCAAAATATGCTACATTGGTAAAAAGATTATTTTAAGTTGAAGACATTTGGGATTAAACAAATTTAGAAGGGAGGAAAAAAAAGTCATTTTGAAGCTTCCCTTTTCTGACTAAAGAAGCAACTTCTGGGAAATAAGATTGCCACAAATCCTTTTCAGGGCAGATCTACTCCCAGAAGGGAGATAGCAAATAAAATCTGCTCCAAATCTCTCCTTCAGTAGGGTTTTATGACCCTGAAGGAGCTGAAAGACCATTTTTTTCCTGTGTAGGCATTTTCACAAACTTTCTGGTCTTTTCTTTATTTTTTATTTTTATTTTTATTTATTTATTTATTTATTTATTTATTGTTTTTAGACAGAGTCTTACTCCATCGCCAGGCTCCAGGCTGGAGTGCAGTGGCACAATCTTGGCTCACTGCAACTTCCACCTCCTGGGTTCAAGCAATTCTCCTGCCTCAGCCTCCTGAGTAGCTGGGACTACAGGCGTGCGCCACCACGCTCAGCTAATTTTTGTATTTTTAGTAGAGACGGGGTTTCACCATGTTGGCCAAGATGGTCTTGATCTCTTGACCTCGTGGTCTGCGCGCCTAGGCCTCCCAAAGTGCTGGGATTACAGGCATTTCACAGACTTTCTTATTGCCTGTTTGTTCTCCTACAAATGCATTTATCTTTTCAAAAAGTCATTTGTTTCCCATAAGTGCCTTTATCCCACCACCTATTAAAATGGTATATAAGCCCAAAATTCTAACCACCTATTTGGGTTACTCTTCACCAAACTCTCCCACGTGTATGCATGTTGCATGAATGAATACACTCTGTAATTTTCTCCTGTTAATCTGTCTTTTATTAGTCTGGTTCACAGGCCCTGGTGACTAAACATAAAGAAGGTAGAAGAAAGATTTTTTTTCCCCCTTCCCTGCATATTATATTTCTACCTGTGCTATGTTCATGAAGATAATAGACTTTTTTCCCCCTCAAGAACAAATTTCATTTCCTGGGAAAACACTATTACTCTCGTTGAGAATGTATGAGTTAAAATACAAAAAACAACCCCATATTAATGGTCAAAGAAGAAAGATACATTGTCTAGGAAGTTTAGTAGGTCAAAATCCTGGTAGCAGCAATTCAGACACACATGAAAACCTGTTGATATTTCATGGGTTATTTACCCCAAGGGCTGTTTGGAGTTTCACGCCTGGAATAGAAATGAGCAGGCAGTTCTGGCCCCAAAAATACCTATCAAAAGATGAGTGCAGCTATTGAAAGAGTAAGATTAGGAGTATTACTCATTATACACCATTGTTAATTTTATGTGAAGAATTACTAGAATCTCAAACCCAAACACATTTAAATATAAGTGAAAAACTGCACCTGGAGCCAGATGAAATGTGAAATTTACCATTGTGCTATTTCCTCTCTAGGCTTTTGTGTTGGAAAGATCAAAAATTGCCTTTTCCTAAGTGGCCCTGGATCCCCAGATTTTGAATCACTTATTGGAATGCTTATTCCAATGCAGGTTCCCATGTCCTCACCTAGAGATTCTGTTTCATTACTTCTCATGTCAGTGGTGGGGAGCGGGGGGGGAGAGTTACATTTTAGTAAGCCCCCAAGTTATTCTTTTATTTTTCCCAAGATGTAGTCTCGCTCTGTAACCCAGGCTGGAGTGCAGTGGCTCGATATCGGCTCATTGCAATCTCTACCTCCTGGGTTCAAGGAATTCTCCTGCCTCAGCCTCCCAAGTAGCTGGGATTACAAGCCTGCGCCACCACGCCTGGCTAATTTTTGTATTTTTAGTAGCGATGGGGTTTCACCGTGTTGGCCAGGCTCGTCTCAAACTCCTAACCTCATGATCTACCCTCCTCAGCCTCCCAAAGTGCCAGGATTACAGGCGTGAGCTACCATGCCTGGCCCCCCTAATTATTCTTAGGCACATTACACAATGACGAAGAGGATGATACTAATGACAAGGGTAGACAAAATACATAGAGGGATTACTGTGTGCCAGACACCAAGAGTTCTTGCTTATCTCAAGGAAAAGGAAATCTCAGGAAATTGTTCCAACACTGGATTTCTTCAGAGCTTTGGAAAGGCTCAAGACACTTATAATTTGATTTAAGAAATAAAGATTTATGATGTCTCTTGTATACTAAATGTCAGTCAAATTTCTATCTGCCCCAGTTTTATTAGTCTTTTTAAACACTGCATCATACACCTGGCTCAAAACATAATTGTGGGGGTGAGAAATGTAAAATAAGGGAGGAGAAAAGAGGCTAAGAACATGGGGAAAAAACCTTCTATATAGTAGTATGCTAAATGCCTTATAAAATTGTTGGTCATGAATGAAGTTTTAGTCATAGTTTTTAAGTCTTTTAGGTGCTATATTCTCTTTATTTATTTTTATTTTTTTATTTTTGAAAGAAAGAAAAAGAGAGGAAAGAAAGTGAGAGTGAAAGAAAGAGGAAGAGAAAGAGGGAGAGAGAACGAGATTCTTGTTCTATTGCCCAGGCTAGAATGCAGTCTAAAAATGGGTATTAAAAACCTCTTTTATGCCAATAATTGTGCTTAACAATGGAGACAGGAAGGAATAACGGATGAAAATAACAAACAAGCAGCCAACCAGTGTTTTACTTAAACCTGTGAAATGCTATGCAATTACTGAGGAGTGATTTACTTCCAATTATGTGGTCACTTTTAAAATAGGTGTAATGTGATACTGAGAAAAATGTATGTTTTGTGGATTTGGGGTGGAGCGTTCTGTAAATGTTTGTTAAGTTTACTTGTTCCAGGTCTGAGTTCAAGTCCTGGATATCCTTACTAATTTTCTATCTCGTTGATCTGTCTAATATTGACAGTGTAATGTTAAAGTCTCCCACTATTATTGTGTGAGAGTCTAAGTCTCTTTGTAAATCATTAAGTACCTGCCTTATGTATCTGGGTGTTCCTGTATCGGGTGCGTATATATTTAGGATCGTTAGCTCTTCTTGTTGCATTGATCCTTTCACCACCATGTAATGTCCCTCTTTGTTTCTTACGGTCTTTGTTGCTTTAAAGTCTGTTTTATCAGAGATGAAAATTGCAGCTTCTGTTTTTTCGTTTTGTTTTGTTTTTTGGTTTTTTTTTTTTGGCTCTCCATTTGGTTGGTATGTCTTCCTCCATCCCTCTGTTTTGAGTCTTTGTGTATCCTTGCATGTGAGATGGGTCTAGATACAGCATACTGATGGATTTTAGCTTTTTATCCAATTTGCCTGTCTGCGTCTTTTGATTGGGGCATTTAGTCCATTTAAATTTAGGATTAATATTGATATATGTGAGTTTGATACTGCCATTTAATGCTAGCTGGCTGTTTTGCCCATTAGTTGATGTAGAGTCTTCATTATGGTGATGCT
>CAUYLG010007331.1:0-15612 GCA_963573385.1 Cacajao melanocephalus
TGCACTGGTTTCTTCCCATTTTTGTGGATTTATCCACCTGTCGTCTTTGTAATTGCCGACTTTCAGATTGGGTCTGAGTGCATGTCCGGCTTGTTGGTGATGAAGTTTTTTCTGTTTCTTAGCTTTCCTTCGGGGGACGCCCTTTCCCCCACAGAGCTAGGCCTTCCCGGGTTCAGCTGTGCTTACTGTGAAATTCTCAGTCCTCAGCGCTTCCAATTGCTGTTCTCCTTGTGGGGATGGGACAGCCAAGCCTGACTCAAAGGGCACCCAGTCCCGTATACTCCTCACTGAGAAGTGCCACGCTGCGCCGGGGTGCTGGCAAAACAGCCGCGCCGGCCAAAAGAGTCAAGCTGGCGACCCGTGTGGCTCCTCTGCTGGGTAGCTCCCAGTTTGTGGGCAACAGAAATTCGTCTGAAATTGCAGTATCCACTCACTCTCTGTGCTTTCACTGGGAGCTACAATCCTGAGCTGTTGCTAATTGGCCATCTTGGATCTCTCTCCCGATTTGCATTTCTTTAATGATCATTGATGTTGAACTTTTTTCATATGATTTTTGACTGCATGAGAAATTTCAGATTAGACTTTTTAAAACTTCTCTAGACAAGAAGTAAAGCAAAGAACTTGCCCATTTATGTCCTATTACAAAGAGAGTGTATTTTCTTATTGAACCAATGCAAATACCCATATTGCAAAAAAGAATATTTAAGAGGAGTTTAGAAATCCTGGAACCATCAGGTAGGAAGAAAAAGATAAATGTTCCATTTCTATTTACAAAGCATATTTTGTCAAACTGATGTAAGTTATTGACAGCTTAAGAAAAAAGAAAAAAAAAAGTCCCTAAATCTAGAAAACAATACACTAAAAACCTCAACAATGTTTCAACATAAAGTCATAAAATGTATAATCATTCTCATCAGTTAATTTAGCCTCATCTAATTAACTTTTTTGTTTCATTTGATATTTTGTTAGCAGTTTCATGAAACTATCAGTTTTCTCTTAGAAAGACTTAATGTAGAATTTGATTCTGGGGAGCTGTCAAAAATGTCAAAAAGTTTAAAACATTTGATTAAATAGGTTCACAGGTCACTGTGAAACAATACCAAAGTGACAATGATTGTAAAAGCAAACACAAAAAGTTTCATTGTTGTAAAAAAAAAAACTTAGCTCTTTTAGTATTGAAAAGATGCACTTTTCTTAAATAATAAAAGGCTTAAAAAAGAAAACATGAAGTAAAAGAAAATTACCTTGATTAAACACAAAATCTGTGTTTGGGCCGGGTGCAGAGGCTCACACCTGTAATCCCACATTTTGGGAGGCCGAGGTGGGTGGTTCATGAGGTCAGAAGTTCAAGACCAGCCTAGCCAAGATGATGAAACCTCATCTCTAATAAAAATACAAAAATTCACTGGGCACAGTGACCAGAGCCTGTAGTCCCAGGTGCTTGGGAGGCTGAGGCAGGAGAATCGCTTGAACCAGGGTGGCAGAGGTGACAGTGAGCTTAGATCAAGCCACTGCACTCCAGCCTGGGTGACAGTGAGACTCTGTCTCAAAAAACAAAAAACATGTGTGTTTCTAGGCCAATTATTTAAAGGTAAGAAAAAAAAATCTTTCACAATCAAGGGCAGACCAGTACTCCAAGAAAATGTGTCCTTTTAACAGAGAGAAAACCCAGTTCTAACTTTGCACCAGTACCTTACTGAGTTTTTTTAACTTACAAGTAAAATCTATCTAATCTTTGTACTGTAACCACAAGTAAAGTTCCTCTTTCATAGACCTTCTGCAATATTCTATATCTATTCGTTTTTTTGTCTTAGTCTTTTTCTCCTTTTTTATTCTGGATCAATACATCATCTTGCTTTAAGACAAAATTACTCTCTTTTTTACTTAAGGAAAACTCATACATTTCATAATTTTCCTTATTAAAAATACATCTCACTTTTTAAATATGTTTTTCATATACATATTTATATACAGTTGTTTTCATTGATCCTTTGTTTTTAGTAGTTTTAATTATATGTATTAATTAAAATCCTTAACCCTTAGTAGCCTTAATATCTAGTGAAGATTTTGAAGTTAAAGTACCCCAGAACCTGAAGTATAATTTTAAAAAAAAGAGGAAAAAAAAGTCATGACAATATAAAAATTAAAAAATAAGATGAAATGGTAGAAATATTTCAAATACATCCATAAGCACAATAAATATTAATGGATTAAGCTTGTCTGCTAACAGATTCTCAGCATGAATAAAAAAATGAATATTAAAATGTATTAATTTTATAATAGACACATAAAATAAATGACAAAAAAGATTGAGAGAAAAAAGGAAAGAGATAATACCAGGGGAATAGTACTTAGAAGAAAGATGATGTGGCACTATTAATACTGGAGAAAAATAGGCTTTAACATTAAAAATTTGTTCTTGAATATGAAGGTGTCATTACTTAATAATAAAAGAAAATTTTACCAGAAACATATACCAATTCTGAACTGTATGCAACTTGCATTATAACTATAATATATAAAATATTGATTAACAGTATTTTTAGATTAATTTTAAAAGTTGACAGGTATAGCTTGAGCCATAATCACATTCAGGGTACTGATATGTCTGGGGAAGAAATTAAGGGAATAAGACTGAAAAGAATACAAGGAGCCTTCAGTTCTAGTTTTAACTTTTATTTTTTAAAAATGATCAGAAGCTCAAGGTATTTTAGAAGAGGCATAGTTAAAAAGGAAAAAAAGAAAAAATGATTAGAAGCAATGTGGAAAAGGCTAACAGTTTTTAAAATCTGAGACAGAATACATGAGTATGTGTTACAGTGCTCTCTGTATCTTTCTATGTTGGGAACATTTCATATACTTCAAAAAGGTATTCAAAGTAAAATGAAACTAAATATTGTTTTCAACATCAAAAAAAAAAGAAAATTAAGAAGTATGTGATTTCATTGGTTTTAAATCACATGCTTCCCCATAGCACAGGATATGCTTACCAGTACACCCACTTACCACTAGTTCCTCTTTAATAACGAGCCTAAAGTACATAAGCTTAAACTGACATCTACTTAGTGATTAATAATTTTAGTAGTTTATCTCATATGGAAATGATCTAGGTATTTAATTTATATTTATATTTTCACATTTAATTTATAATCTGGAAATCTATCCTATTGGAAACTTCCCAGTTATAAATTGTAAGTTTTTTTGGCTACTTCTGATAGGTTGAACTTATAAATTCTGTTTTTCTACAGTATGAGCATTTACATTTATTTCTGTTTTCAGGTCTTTGAGGAATTGCCACGCTGTCTTCCATGTTGGCTGAACTGATTTACACTCCCAGTACCAGTGATTTACACTCCCAGTAATAGTGTATAAGTGTTCCTTTTTCTCTGCAACCTTGCCAGAATCTTTTATTTTTTGTCTTTTTAATAATAGTCACTCTGACTGGTGTGAAGTGGTATTTCATTTTAGTTTTGATTTACATTTCTCTAATGATCAGTGATATTGAGCTTTTTTTAACATGATTGCTGGCCACATGTATGTCTTCTTTTGAAAACTGTTCATATCTTTTGCCCACTTTTTGATGGGGTTGTTTGTTTTTTTCTTGTAAATTTGTTAAAGTTTTTTATAGATGCTGGATATTAATCCTTGTACCTTGTAGGATTAAGCCTTTTAAAAAATCCTTTTAGTGTCATTTTTAGTGGATTTTTGAGAGGAAACAGATGTAACACACATTCATTAAATTCTCCATTTTTAATATAAAATGCCTCTGGATTTTTAAAACGTTCTTATTTTAAAATCATGTTCAGATTGCTCTATTATCTCTAGTCCTCAGATGTGAATTCTCCAATGGGTTAAGTTGGCTAACTGTTGATTGTGGTGTTTGTTAGTTCTTTGTAATATTTAATCATTAATTTATCTTTTGAAGAGAATACTTTCATGTAATCTTGCATTTGCCCTGGATTATGAAGAAATCTACACAGAGGAAGTCTCATAGCTGTACTGGCTGGGGCACTACTGGGTCACATGGTTCAGAGCATTTTTTGTTGTTGCTAAATTTCTTGGCAGTCCAAGAAATTCATTTATACCATTCCAAATGGCAGATTTGGGACCTCATCACTTGATACTCAGGCTTGGGATTCTAGAATGTTCCTCAAATTACCTTTTTTTCCCCATGGCCTAGGGCAGGCAGCTCATTTGTGGATCATGTCCAGAGTTGGCAGGTGTTTTTGCCTGGGAAAGTCTTTATTTCTCCTTCATGTTTGAAGAATAATTTTGCTAAATACAGTATTTGAGGTTGAAAGTTTTTCCTTCAGCACTTTGAATATATCATCTCACTCTCCAGGCCAATACAGTTTCCACTGAGAAGTCTGCTGCCAGGTGTATTGGAGCCCCTTTATATTTAATTGGCTTCTTTTCTCTTGCTGCTTTTGGGTCCTTTCTATATCTTTGATCTTCTTTATCTTTGAGTTTGAGAAATAGATGCCTTGAGATGATCTTATTTGAATCGAATCTGTTTGTGATAGTGACAGGAGACAGACAAATTCTTAGTCAGACAGGGATGGGTTTCTGGTGAAACCCAACCTTCAAACCAAGGACAGTTTAAAGCCTGAAAACTGAGCTGCCAGTTCTGGATAGAGTCCACGACCGGAGTGAGAACTTCTATCCCCATCTTACCCACTCTCTCTTGATTGGCTACTTCTGGATGATGCCTTTTAACCAATCGAAAGGTGCTTTTTCTAAAACCACCCATGGACCAGTCAGCAAGTATCCCCCATTCTAAGCCCATAAAAACCCCCGACTCAGCCTCACAGAAGGCTGCCCCACTTTCAGGGTCCCCTCCTGCCCCTGAGAGCTTTTCTTCTGTCACTCAATAAAATTCTTGCCTGCCTTACTCACTCTCTGGTATCCACATATCTTATTCCTCTTGATCACAGGACAATAACCTGGATCTCACCGACCTATAGCAGGCAGGAGTGAAAGAGCTGTGATGCTCCTGGCTGGCTTGATGAGCTGCAGATGACAGGAGTGAAAGAACTGTAACCCTCCCTTCCACTTGCCAAACTGCAGGAGCAAAAGAGCTGTGACACTACTAGCCAGCTTGCTGAGCTGTGGGAGGTGGGAATAAGAGCTGTAACTCTCCCTTCTGCTCACAGAACTGCAAGAGTGAAAGAAGCCACTTGGTGCCACTACCTCCCACTTGATGAACTACAAAATCCTCAACATTTTGTGTTCTATGACCTTCCTGTAGCTGGATATTCACATATTTCTCTGTGTTACCACACATTTCTTTCTTTCTTTCTTTCTTTCTTTTTTTTTTTTTTTTTTGGCCTGGGTTTGGTGGCTAGACAGTATTATATTTGTCTCTGCTAGATGTTTTAAGATCATAAAAGTATGAGTTTTACCTAAGAACAAATGTACAGGTGAGAATACATGCAATGACCATTGTTTTCTGTATATCAAACACTACAATTTAACCTTTAGTGATTTTCTTTGACAGGAAAAAACTTGAAATAATGACTAGTTCTGTCTAATATCTGTTTTCAAGAGTAGTCTAGGTAAAATTATTTTAAATAAAAAACAATGTATATATAAATGGAATAAACATTTATACATAAACTTTTGATGTAATTTAAAATCTTGAAGTTATGTTAAATGGTAGATATTTCTAAAATATCTAAGTAATTTCTTTTCATTTTTTAAATTAATTTTTGTGGAGATGGAGTCTTATGATATTGCCCAGGCTGGTCTCAGACTGCTGACGATCCTCCACCTCAGCCTCCCAAAGTGCTGGGATCACAGGCATGAGTCATCATGCCTGTCTTGAGCCATTTCTCAATAAGATAAAAGGCTGAAAATTAATTATTAAACGTAGCTTCAAGCTTATTTATTTTTGACTTCTTAAATATTATAAAAACACAAAAGATATCTGGGTCTATTAAGAAGATGTCCTATACCACATTAGAAATTGCTCTGTAAAAGTATGGTTTAAAAAATTATAATGCTTACTCCTGGGTTTTTTCTAAAAACTAAGATTTCTAAAATTAAAGTTCTAATCAGTATATTTTATTTTATTTATTTATTATTATTTTTTGAGACAGAATCTTGCTCTGTCTTCCAAGCTAGAGTGCAGTGGCACAATCTCAGCTCACTGCAACATCTGCCTCCCGGATTCAAGCAATTCTCCTCCCTCAGCCTCCTGAGTAGCTGGGACTACAGGAGCGTGCCACCACGCCCAGCTAATTTTTTGTATTTTTAGTAGAGACAGGGTTTCACCATGTTAGCCAGGATGGTCTCTAGCTCCTAACCTTGCGATCCGCCCAGCTCAGCCTCCCAAAGTGGTGGGATTACAGGCATGAGCCACCGCGCCTGGCAATATATTTAATTCTTTATACAAAATGTACAGAAACTAATTTTTGCAAGAGAAAAAATATTAAGTGGTCTCAATAATAATGGGAAAAAGTGAAAATTCTTGTCCTAAGGTAAAATGACTGGCTATTCCAATATAAAAAAAAGGAAAAAGTATAGGAGAGTGATGAGACCTTAAGAAAATAGTGGAAGATCTAAGCAAGTTGGGCAAGGTTTATGAAGGATGGTTTTTGTAAAGGGTGTTTTGTGTGTGATTAGGCTGCCTGGATTTTAAAAAATGTTTCTAAGGTTTCTAAAAATTAAACACTGACATGAGGGGTACAATGGCCTAGGGCTGGAGACTAGGCTTCTATGTTTGAAACAGCAAAGTTTTCCTAAAATATTGATCTACTCTTAGTGAAAAAAAAAAAATACAGGAGGTTTTGGGTTTAATTCTGAAATCTGTTGAATTTTCAATCATCTTCTAAACTACAGCTTTTTTCTATTTTAAATTTTCCACATAATTTCAACTTAGAAGTGCTGTACTCTTCATTCAAAAGGATAATTATTTTCTCAAGGTAGCGTTTTCCTCTTAAAGCTTTTAAGATTCATGTCTCAGGGGTCTGGCTTTTTTTGCATCTCACTACATGTGATTTACAGGTCATGCGTCACTGCCTTCTGCTCGTTCTCCTTGAAAAGGTACATCTTTCTGCTTTACTAAAGTGGTGACTGTCCCCTTCAACATTTTTCATTTCCTGTAGCTTTTTCTTTTTTTAATTTCAGACTCTGCTGTTGTGGCCTGACCCAGAATGTTTGTCTTAAAGGCCTAGAAGGACAGCATGTCCTGCAGTGTAAGTTGACTCTGTGCTAAGCTCTTCCTGATGTGTCTAAATTATTGTAAGTACCCAGACAATTGCATATGCTTTCACTTTTTCTAAAACCCATGCATTCCATTGCCCAAGGTATTGGTTTTCTTGTTTACTTTATTCTTCCATAAAAGTGTCTAATTACCTTTGTATGAGATTTGACTTCCAGGTTATGAAATAGGCTTCCCATAAAGACAAGCAATTATGTTGCAGGAGGTTTTTCTTTACCTTTAAGTAATTTGCCTAAGAGAAGTTTTAAGATAGTCTTGCCAGACACAGGGTTGAGCAGCTGTAGTTCCAGTTACTCAAGAGGCTGAGGCAGGAGAGTTGCTTGAGTCCAGGAGTTCGAGGCCAGCCTAGGCATCATAGCAAGACCCCTACATTGTTTTGTTTTGTTTAAAAAAAAAAAAGAAAAGCTGGGTGCTGTGGCTCACACCTGTAAGCCCAGCACTTTGGGAGGCTGAGGTGGGTGGATCACCTAAGGTCAGGAGTTTGAGACCAGCCTGACCAACATGGTGAAACCCTTTCTCTACTAAAAAAATAAAAAACATTAGCTGGGCATGGTAGTGGGCACCTGTAATCCCAGCTACTTGGAGGGCTGAGGCACAAGAATCGTTTGAACCTGGGAGGTGAAGGTTGCAGTGAGCTGAGATCATGCCATTACACTCCACCCTGGGCAACAAGAGTGAAACTCCGTCTCAAAAAAAATAAATAAATAAAATAACTTCTTGTGCTTTGTGCTGTTGTTATTAGGGTTTAGGGAACCTATTAGTTTATTAATATTAATAAACTAATAGTAAACCTTGATACAGCAAGATGTTCTTAAAATGTTGATCTGCTCTTATTTAAAAAAAATTACAGGAGGTTTTGGGTTTAATTCTGAATTCCGTTGAATTTTCAGTCATCTTCTAAACTACAGCTTTTTTCTATTTTTAACTCTCTACATAATTTCAACTTAGAAGTGCTGTCTTCTTCATTTAAAATGATAATTCGTTTATTAATATTAATAAAATAATATTAGGTTTTTGGAAAGTTATCCCTAACACAGGCCTAAAGGGTTTTTTTTTCTCTTAGCTATGTAACATTTTATATTTATTTTTAAAGTCTTTTTATCGCCAGGCACAGTGGCTCACGCCTGTGATCCCAGCACTTTGGGAAGCTGAGGCTGGCGGATCACGAGGTCAAGAAATAGAGACCATCCAAGTCAACCTGGTGAAACCCCGACTCTACTGAAAAATACAAAAAATTAGCTGGGCATGGTGGCGCACGCCTATAGTTCCAGCTACTCGGGAGGCTGAGGCAGGAGAATTGCTTGAACCGGGAGGCAGAGGTTGCAGTGAGCCAAAATCGTGCCACTGCACTCCAGCCTGGTGCCTGGTGACAAAGTGAGACTCTGTCTCAAAAAAAAATAAATAATAAAAAAATAAATAAAGTCTTTTTATTATCCTTGTGACTCAATAAATTTTTTTTTCAAAATGACGTGATTCCACTTATTACTATTATTGTTATTATTATTTTATAAACAGTCACCCACCTTCAAGTGCAATGGTGCGATCATAGCTCAGTGCAACTTTAAGCTCCTGAGCTCAAGGAATCCTCCTACTTCAACCTCCTAGGTAGCTGGGATAACAGGTGCAAGACACAGTGCCTGGCTCATGATTCTATTTTAATTAAATGTTTTAAGCCTTTTAACATCTTGGCACTCTTCCCTAAAATAGAATCCTAATTTAAGTCTTTTTAACCTAACGTTGACTTTGGGATTTTCTAGTTGGGACTGTGGAAAGCCTCAAAGGACGTGTCTCTCATGAGACTTGTTTAATATGTGGAGTTGTATAAAAAGCACTGTCAAATAACAAAACGACACAAACTTTTTTTTTTTTTGAGGCAGGGTCTCACTTTGCCACCCAGACTAGAGTCCAGTGCCATGAGCCTGGCTCACTGAAGCCTCAACCTCCCAGGCTCAAGCAATCCTCCCACCTCGGCCTCCCAAGTACCTCAGACTACAGGCATGGACACCACACCCAGCTGATTTTTGTGCTTCTTTTGTAGAGACTGGGTTTTGCCATGCTGCCCAGATTGGTCTCCAGTTCCTGATCTCAAGTAATCCGCCTGCCTTGGCCTTCCAAAGTGCTGGAATGACAAGCCCTAGCCAGTCCACCTGGCCTAAACATCTGTTAAGTTCTATTCATGTGGATGTTACTGACAGAGATCTTCTAAAGATTATTTGAAATTTATAAAAGTCTGATGTTCCTGGTGTGATGCTGTCAGTCACGATTCTGGTTTTTGTCTTAAAATGCTGTTTGCAATACAAATGACAGAATTTCTTTTCAAATGTTGAACTTTCATCAGATTTTAAGCATGACTATTCTAAGTTTTTACCATCTTCAGTGTTGATTCTTCTCTAAAGTCATCTGCAATCAGATTCATTAGAATCTAACAAGTACTCTTAAACACAGCTTTTTAATTACTTTAAGATCAATGGACTAGGGTCGAGTGTGATGGCTCATGCCTGTAATTCCAACAGTTTGAGAAGTCGGGGCGGGAAGATCATTTGAGGTCAGGAAGTTGAGACCAGCCTGGCCAACATAGCAAAACCCCAGCTCTACTGAAAATAGAATTAGCCAGTTGTGGTGGTGTGCACATGTAATCCCGGCTACTCAGGAGGCTGAGGCATGAGAAGTGCTCGAACCTGGGAGGTGGAGGTTGCAGTGAGCCGAGATCACACAACTGCCTCCAACCTGGGTGACGGAGTGAGACTGTCTCAAAAAAAAAAAAAACAATGGACTAAATAACATTTCTAAAACTCTCATGAGAAAAACTGGTAGGTTCATAAAACCGCTAATCAAAATCAAGCAGAATAAAAATTGATTATATGAAATTGAACAACTGATACAAATTATGATTTTTGTAATAGCATTTGAAATATTGTTGGTTCTTTACTTAAATGTCTCCTTTTCCAGATTTAAGAAAAATTTCTCTTGTAAACTATCTGTAGTTTAACAATGATTTGGTGAGGCAAAATTTCATGAACAAACGTGAAAACATTTACTCATTGTTCCTACTTGATCCTTCTAAACTTTGGAAATTATTTGTGAGTACTTTTTATTTTATGACAATATAGTTATTCACATACGTTCAATAAAATACTGTTTCCTTTATAACAAGATGCAATTAAAATGTGAATTATATTATCCTGGTTAGACTAAGTCATCATATTTTACCCTATTTCCAGGTACTGCAGATAAAATCAAAAGCCTGACTTAATTTGGCTTCCTAGTCTCAAAATTTTAAAATAATAATAATAAGATACAAGGCCAGGCACAGTGGCTCATGTCTGTAATCCCAGCACTTTGGGAGGCTGAGGCAAGCAGATCGCCTGAGCTCAAGAGTTTGAGACCAGCCTGGCCAACATGATGAAACCCTATCACTACTGAAAATACAGAAATTAGCCAGGCAAGGTGGCAGGCACCTGTAGTCCCAGCTACATGACAGTCTGAGACCGGAGAATTGCTTGAGCCTGGGTGGAAGCTGCAGTGAGCCGAGATTGCACCATTGCACTCCAGCCTAGGTGACAGAGTAAAACACTGTCTCAAAAATAAAATTAAAAAATAAGATACAATCTAAGATTCAATCACTGTTCTTTCTACGCTTATGTAAATAATCAGGCCAAAACTGATAAAACTGAATTTAGTGTTACTCTGATTATCTTCGGTAAAAATTGGGATGTCTGGAATACACTTGTTATCACTTTTGTACTGTCGTCCAGTACATTGTTTGCGATTTCTTATTATCTGTCTGTAGAATGGACTGCATCCTAAATGCTCCTGGGTTCCTCCAATCCAATTTTCTCCCATGGAATTACTAAGCAGGAAATTACCGTTTCCTAAAGCCCTAAACTAAAACTAAACAACATACATTTCAAGGAACAAGACTCATGCCTTTTGCATGGCCCCAATGCCATCATCAGAGACATTTGAACTGCAAAACTGCCAACTTCATGCTGCAGGCAGCTTTTCCCAAGACTGTCAAAATACAACTCCATGTGGTAATACGACTCTCACCCCTCTTAATGTCTACTTTTTCCACTTCACGGGATAATTATAATTAAAGTTTCACACTTAGATACTGCTATGGGTAACTTGACGGAACTTGACCTAAAAAATCCTTCCGTCCACCTGGTGGGTAACGTTGGCAATATTCTGCATGAATTTTTGTTCAAATTGTCCCTTTTCTAGAGTTAGCACTCTCTGCTTTAGTTGAGCCCAGTCACGGAAGGCTGCAGGTCTCAATTTAATTTGTCTAGTTGGTTGCCTTGAGGCTTGGGCTTTGGGTTCAAAACCATTGTACAAATTGGATTTATAATAATGTTGCCAGTTGTTTTCTATATTCTACTCTATAAGCTCTGTTTTTATCACCTGTCTAATATTTGCAAAGCCAGTTCTCCCAACAGGATAATGTTAGCCCCACACTTCAAGATGGTTGCTGACGCCTGTGAGAATAATAAGATAGAACTCGATGCTAACTAAACTCCAGGCAACTGTGCCCTGAGAGAGCTTCTTTCCCCCACTTCTGGCCTCTCTTGCTCCAGTGTGGCCCAGGTCCCTGATACGGACTCTTGTACTTTCCCCCCAGTGTGAGACCACAGGGATGGGCTCATCCTGGCATGAAGGACAATGAAGCATAACTTCAAGATGGTTGCCCAGCAATGCTTTTAGATAAAGATCTTGATCAATAGGTGGAAATGTAAAAATTGGTTACACAAATTGCAGTGATCTTGTCATACGCAACTAAATTAGACTTGAGTGACCAGAGGGGAAAAAAGCTCTCAGTGCACAAAGGGCCTGGCCAGGGATTACATCACAGTTCAGCTGCCAAAATGACCTGCTGTAACCTTAAGACCAGTTTTGCCTAGTAGTTGCTGTGATTTCAAGACCAGTTTCACCCAGGCCAGGCATGGTGGCTCTCGTCTGTAATCCCAGTATTTTGGGAGGCTGAGGCAGGCAGATCACTTGAGGTCAGGAGTTTGAGACAAGCCTGGTCAACATGTTGAAACCCATCTCTATTGAAAACACAAAAATTAGCCTGGGTGGTGGTGCTTGCCTGTAGTCCCAGTTACTTGGGAGGCTGAGGCAGGAGAATCTCTTGAACTCAGGAGGCAGAAATTGCAGTGAGTCAAGATTATGCCACTGCAATCCAGCCTGGGCAACAGAGTGAGACTCCATCTCAAAAAAAAGAAAAGAAAAGACTAGTTTTACCCAGCACTGTCCCACCTATCAGAGCTTGTCAACTCCCAAAAAGCTTTGCTTAATGCCAATGAATTTTCTTTCAAAACAATACTTAACATTTCTCTTTCTAATAAAACCTGCAACTTTCTTTGTTGCAAAGACCACTCCAGTCTGTGTACACGCCCTGAATTGTAATTGTTTTGCCACATAAAAGGTTTTGTTTAGAGATTCATCTCTAGATTCTTATGTCACTTTGACACTTCCTAGACATTTGTCCGAACCTTTATAAATCTACATATAAATTTTTATACAAATGGATAAGCCATTTACTACACATGCTGTTCGACCTTCCTCCTTCATTCCACATTATCTCCTGAAGAACTTTCTGTGTCGGCTCATATACCTACCTCATTAATTGTTAAGGTCCTTTTTTAAAAACAGTTTTATTCAGATGTAATTTACCGACTATAAGACTCGCCTGTTGGCCGAGCATGGTGGCTCACGCCTGTAATCCCAGCACTTTGGGAAGCCAAGGTCAGTGGATCACGAGGTCAGGAGTTTGAGACCAGCCTGGCCAACGTAGTGAAACCTCGTCTCTACTAAAAATACAAACAATTACCAGGCATGGTGGCGGGTGCCTGTAATCCCAGCTACTTGGGAGGCTGAGGCAGGAGAATCGCTTGAACCCAGAAGGTGGAGGTTGCAGTGAGCCAAGATCACCGCCACTTTACTCCACCCCAACGACCGTGGGAGACTCCAACTCTAAAACAAAAAAAGACTTTCCTGTTTTAAGGATACAATCCAGTGTTTTTTAGTAAACTAGCAGAGTTGTGAAACCATTGCCACATCTACATTGAGGGTATTTCTATCACCCCAAAAAAGGAATCCTTGTGACTATTTATAGTCAATTTGTGTTCCCAATCCCAGGCCCAGGCAACCAGTCATCTGCTGTCGGTCTCCACAGATTTGCCTTTTCAGGAAACATTTTAGGCAAATGGAATCATACAATATATGGTTCTGTTCTGCTTTCTCCCACTTAGCAGAATGTTTTTAGCTTTGATTTTAAACTACGGCATTCACAGTATTCCATGGTGTGGCTGCACCTTCACAGTGTAACTAATCAGTTCCCTGTTGATGAACATTTGTGTTGCTTCTAATCTCTGATTTTTGTAAATAAGGCTGCAATGAATATTCTGTACACATTTGTCCAACTAAATGGGTATCTCTGTAGGACAGGTTTGTAGTAGTGTAATTCTTAAATCAGAGATTGCGTGCATTAAAAGAGATACCATCAGATTACTTTCTCTAGAGCTTGTACCTATTTATCTACTACCAGCAATGCATAAAAGTATCTTCTTCTAATCTGGTGAATTCTCACTCCAAGATCACAGGATGCAAAAGCCTGCACTTCACTCTGTGCAGTGACTTCGCAAAATGACCCAAGTTGTCCCTGTGTTCTTCTGATTGCTTTGTCCTTAACTTTTCCTTTATTTTAATGGTTTAAAACATTTTCATTGTGAATAGCATACATACTACAAGTTAAGACAAACTTACATTTATAGCCTAAGGAATAATAATATACTGAATCCCAATCATCTATCATGTGGGTAAAGAAAAGGACATTATCAGGGCCTTCAAAAGCCCCAGTGTGCTCCTCCCTTCCCCAATCCTTTAATAAACATCACCCGAAACTTTGTGAGAACCGTTCTTTTGCCTTAGAGTTTGCACTTAAGTTTGTGTGGTGGATTTGTACTGAGTCAACGTAGATAAGATAGAACTGTGTTTGAATCTGAGTCACAGCACCAGAAAAAAAAATAAAAAATAAATTTAAAAAAAGATAGAACTGTGTTTCCCCAAATTCTCTTCCTTTCACAGTTCCAGGTCAGTGGGGGGTCAGAAGGGACCGTGAATGTGAGAAGGGGGAAAGAGAGCCTCAGCTGCATTCTGTTTCAGCTCAGGAAGGTCAGCGCAAGGCGCCAGACATCACCATATGAGGGTGTGTGCTTCGTGCTTCAGTGGGAGAGGAGGGAGGGACACTCACAGTGAGTGCTGCTGGCTGAGCTGGAAAAGCACTCTGCCTTCCTGCTACCTGATCAGGGGATTTGGTGAACTTACTCAACCCTCTGAACCTTCCAAGTTACACCCTGACACCCCAGACTACTGCTTCACCCAACGACATGAGACACCCTAGAGCATCCCAAAACATTTCTTTCCATGATGTGTGGTCTACAGCAGGAAGCTTGGGTTGGGGACAAGGGGATGGCAAGGCCATCACTATTTCATCTATTTCAACTTCTCTCTACGACACAACAAATAACAAAGAGATTTACTTCTTGTAAAGACTCTCACCCAAGACCTCTGCTCACTCTTGCCCCACTTCTCTGTAGCAGTTTGGAAGATTTTGGTTGGAAGCAACAAAATAAAGGCACAAATAAAAGTGGTTCAAACAATAAAAGGCATTTAATGATCTCCTGTAGCAAGAAATTATAGGTAAGTTATTCCAGCCTTCATTCTTTGGCAAAAGTACCTCTGGGGGCCAAGGTATTTTCTTTTTAATTGAAGTAAAATATACATAAATTTTTACCATTTTAGTCATTTAAGTGTACCGTTTAGTGGCATTAAGTACTCAGACATTGTTGTACAACTGTCACTACTGTCCATCTTCAGAAATTTTTCAACATCCCAAACATAAACCCTGTGTCCATCAGCCCGTCGCTCCCCGTGCTCCCTCCCCTCAGTCCCTGGTAACTATTGTTCTCTTTCTGTCTCTGTGAATTGGTTCACCCTCAGCTATGCCTGGCTAATTTTGTATTTTTAGTAGAGAAAAAGTTTCTCCATGTTGATCAGGCTGCTCTCAAACTCCCAACCTCAGGTGATCCACCCGCCTCAGCCTCCCAAAGTGCTGGGATTACAGGTGTGAGTCACCGCACCCGGCCAGTGGCTGCACCCTTTTACATTTCCACCAGCAATGCTCAAGTTTTCCAGTTTCTCTACACCTTTGTGGACACTTGCTATTTTATGATTTTCTTTCTTTTGATACCAGCCATCCTAATGAGCATGCAGAGCTGTCTCACTGGAGTGTAGATTTTCACTTCTTAGAACACAGAGTGCCACGGGCTCAGGGACAGGATGGACAGAGCTCCAGCAGGTGACGTAGAAATGATGGTGAGGGGTGG
>CAUYLG010007337.1:0-12881 GCA_963573385.1 Cacajao melanocephalus
TTGCAGGGACATGGATGAATCTGGAAACTATCATTCTCAGCAAACTGACACAAGAACAGAAAACCAAACACTGCATGTTCTCACTCATAAGTGGGTGTTGAACAATGAGAACACATGGACACAGGGAGGGGAACATCACACACTGGGATCTGTTGGGGGGTGGGGGGCTAAGGGAGCAATAGCAGGGAGTGGGGAGGTTAGGAAAGGATAACATTAGGAGAAATACCTAACGTAGGTGACAGGGGGATGGAGGCAGCAAACCACCATGGCATGTGTATACCTATGTAACAATCTCGCAAGATCTGCACATGTACCCCAGAACTTAACGTATAATAAAGAAAGAAAGAAAAAAACAATATAATAGTCATTTGGGCTGTTCACCAATATTCTGGTGTTTGGGTTTTTTTTTTCCCTTCTGTATACATAGGGAGTGTATTAATCAGTTTTTGCATTCAGTAACAAACAATCCAGTATCTTAGTTGAGTATGACACAGATTTCTTGTTCATAGGTCTGTGATTTGGCTGAGGCCCAGCTGTGGCTCTGGTGTGCTTTGTTCCAGTCCCTAGTTTGGCATTACATATCTCTCCCACCAGAACTCCTAATAAAGAAGCAATGGCTCCTGGGGATCTGCTCCTCTTTTACTGGATGGTATGAGCACCAAAGAGTAAAAGCATGAGCTGCCTTCCTTAGTGAGGATGACATGAATCAGAACACTTGTAACCTCAGGAGAGACATGCAGTGAAAGTGAAAAACTCTTTCATTTTAAGCTCCTGAGATTTTGAGGTTGTTACTGCAGCACAACCTATCTATTCTGACAAATACAAACAGGATACAGCTTAATTATTTCCTTTTAATTACTAATTTTCAGAGTAAGAAGTTTGCATACTAATAACCTCTACTGTGGCAAATAATCTTATATTTTATCTTTTCCTTTTTCTTTGAATGTCATTTTGGACTTGGACATTTTTATTAATATGTTCAATCAAAAACATTATTTTTTTGACGCTCGTATTGTCCCAGACTCAGTCAATGACAACCCCTTCAAGCTGCATCCTTCTGTCAAGACCCTAATTGTTCTCTAGAAACTCCCTGATACAGTAAGAGATCTTAAAATCACTGTAAATATTCCTTGTCTCAAACCTAGAATCATCTAGTTCTATAAGGAGCCCTAGTTCTTTTTAGAGAGAATGGTGTTTTAGAAAGCAATACCTTAGTGTCAGGTGTGCTCAATACTACTAGATCATAATGGTTTCTAAGTTCTTTCATTGGACAGAGTGGATAAAGCATGTATTTTCATTCTCTCTCCCACCCTTTGTGTGTGTGTGTGTGTGTGTGTGTGTGTGTGTGCGCGCGCCACTCTGTCCCTCTGTTTCCTTATCCCTCTCTCTTTTTCTCCACACATACACACTCACACATACAGAGAGACTTATAGATTATATGTAGATAAATTAGAGATACATTATATAGATTATATTGCATATAATACATGATATATATTAGATTATGTGCAGCAAGTTATATAGAATCTTATGTTCATACTACTATTTACAACTTAGATTTGATTTTATAGAGTTATCCCCCTCTTAATTTCTTTGTTTCTATATTTGTTTCTCTTTTCTCATACATTGAAAATGTTGCATTCTGATGTTACTAACCTCTTATTTATTTGCTTTATTCTATAATGTACATAAAATAATTTCAAAATTATACTAGCAACAATACAACTACTGGGTTAAGTTTAAGATTTCCTTGAGTACATTTGTTCTGAAAAATTGTGCCACCAAAAGATGTACAGTTAAAGGTCCTGTTTGCAAAAGACACTTAGTATAATTCCTTTTCTTGTACAGTCATGCATCTATTAGATATGAAATTCAGTCAACTTTTTATAGCTTTTGATTAGGAAGACGACATGTGCAATTTTTCTTACACAAGCATCCTAGGACAGCTTGTTCTCTTGCCCTTCTGTGATTGCCTGTGTCATTATCACAGCTATTGTTCTGTCTTTTGCTCCTAAACTGTCCTCTCTGCCACAGAGCTGGCTGTGAAAAATGTTAAGCATTAAGTATTCTTATTCCAATTGATGAAAACCCTTCATCATTATAACCCTTGAACCAGAGCTAAAAGATTGGATTAGCACGTGTAAAACTGCCATTGAGGGGAAAGCACCCAATTGCAGGGAAGCTAAGAATCAATGGAGAAATGGAGAAGGAGAAAGAAGTACAGCTCCACAGAAAAGGCTAGAGCCCAGCTATGACTGTTAGAAGGAAAGGCTGGTTATGGACATCCAGTGCTGTAAATACATTCTAGAGAAGGCTGAAGGAACTTGAGTCAAAAGGCATGTACAACTGTGTTCCAGTCAAACAGAAGCTCAAACAGAAGGAAATGCATTTACCCCACAACAGAAAAACAACACTAGCAACAACTGACTTTTATTTAGCAGTTTCTGTTCCAGTAATTTACATCTATTAGGTCATTTAATCCCTTTGATAATCTATGTGGTAAGCCCTATGATTGTTCCTATTTTACCAATAAAGAAACTGAGGCAGAGAGAAATGTTGTGACTTGCCCATTTTCCTAAAGATTGTAAGTGGCGGAGCCAAGATTCAAACTCAGAGATTCTCAGCCAGAATCCAATACGTCATAGCAAGCTCTTTCCCCAAGAGCAAGATATTTGGCTGTGGAAAGCTAAAGAATTATTTAAGACAAATGAATTCTCTATTGCCTGTATAAACTGGTGATGGAAACCACTGAGGGGGCCCTGAAAAACCATGTTTCAATTCCAGTTAGGCCACTTAATCCCTAGGTAACTGTGGAGCAATCTTCATTTAGAAGCCATTATCCAGTACTACTGCTCAAATAACATAGTGTGACAATTGTTTTAGGTACAATCACTACTTGATCATGTTGTGAGTGTACCTGTGAAGGCAATTTATATAAATGGAAAATTATAAGAGCTCAGAGACCAGTCTGACATGTTTTTGTAGCTTTTTTGTTGTTGTTGTTTGTGTTTTCTAAGTTTTTGGTTCTTGGTTTTCTTATTTTGTGTGTGTAATTCTGACCTCCTTCAACATCTGTGCTTTCAGTTTTCTCTCCTATCCAGGTATCCATTCCTAGGCTCCCAGCACACAGCTTAGTTTTAGGTCGAAGCAACTCCCTGAGCATCCTGTGCCGATGTTCTAAACCTAGTAATGACTCAGCATGCTCTGCTGACAAAGCTGACATTTCAAGGGCACTGTGCCAATTGGAAAGTCAGAAATAAACAAGAAACTGATCCTATGGATGCAAAGTGGTGATAAAGCACCCTTTCTCTTGGCTCTTGATTTAAAATCATGTCACTGAAACTTAAAGTCTTTACTGTTTATACCTTTTCCACTTCCAGCACAGGAGTTTAAGCCCGCAAACACCTGTCCTTGATTTCCACCCAGCTCCTTGGTTACTCCCATGCCGTCAAATTAAGCAGAAAAATAAAATAAATTAATGAAATAATCATTACTCCTCTGTTCTCTTGCTCTTTGTTGATTTCATTATTCATTTGAAGACATGATTGCAGGGAAAGCAGAAAGAATCTAGGGAGAGAAGGTAAAGAATAAAGCGTACTGATCAAGAAAAAAGGCCAGCAGATCTCAATCTGCAGACCACAGAGTCATCTCAGGAGAAAGTTGACTAATATCAGTGGTTGTATTAATCTCAGTGACACTAGTTGCTATATCAACCAAAATTCCCAATGGCTTAACACTAAAAAAGAATGTTTTGCTCACATTCCAGTCGAATGTAAGCACTCTTGGTTTGGTGGCTCTCTTCCAAGCAGTGACTCAGACACGGTTTCCATCCACTTGTCTGGCCGTCTATCTTCAAGATTTGTTTGCCAACATCGCCACTGGCATCAAATATCCAGTAAGCTAACAAGAAAAAGAGAGTGGAAAAAGAGCATCTGCTTTTTAACCACCCCAGCCTATAAAAGATGTGTTGTCACAGCCATGCCCATGCCATTGGCTTCCATTTCCAACTAGAAGCAAGGGAGTCTGAAAGAAGTGGCCCCTGGATGGGAAGCATGACTTGCTGGTGTAAAGTTAGCTGTCTGGAACTCAATCGCCCCAGGAGGATTACTCGTGACACAGTCCTGAGAGCCATTTGTGCAGAAAAAAAAAAATGGCACTGAGAAGGAACAGAAAGGAACAAAGATAAAAGGCTGCCATCTCTCAGAAATCTTGGTTCTCAGCTGAACCAGTCAGCCCGAGTCAAAACTGTGAAGTCACCTGCAGAAGGCCTTTCCTCTCTTATTTATGCCTTGTTCCTCTCAGGTGTTCTCTTGATAGGTATTTACATTTTTCATGGTGACCCCAAGTTCCTTGGGCCACCCTACTTAGTGGCAATTCTGACCCATTCTCTCCAGGCATTGCTAGATGGCCAGTTAGTCAAGAGCTTACATGCCCACAGTTGAGTTGAGCCCTATTTTTGATAACATTTGCATCTTAATGTTCCTAAATCAATTAACCTAAGAGACGAGGCTATAAAAACTTTGGTCTTCATGAAAATGATTTAGTCATTTCATCATAGTCTAATTCAGGAAAAATTTGACAAGTAGAGAATCCTCTGGAAACCCCTTCAAGTCACTGGACATGGGTAGCTTCCTATTATGCAGGAGTAAAATCAACCCACAAATGAAATACTAAGACTAATAAAATCTCAGTCATTATCATAGTTATTTATAGCTTACAAGCCCTTTAAGTTCTACAGACAAGTAGAAACACCATTATTAAAAAAAATACTCTCTGCATGAGAAAACTGAGACTTGGATAAGCTAAATTACTTTCCTAAAGTCATAAGACGTGTAAGGAGTAGGCTAACGACTGAAGCCAAGAGATCCTGACTCGTAATTCAGTGCTTGGTCACAATTCTGAGGGACATTGGTCCTTTCTTGTAATATGCAATATTTCTAAGGCATTTAGAAGTCTCTGTCTTTTAAATTATTTCAAGCTAAAAGTACCCTATTGTTCTGTTTTTCAACCTTATGTTTGAGATTCATTTCCTTGTTTTCTCTATTACCTCTCAGCCTGTGTTCAGATTTTCTTTTTTCATCTTTAAATGTTTTCTGATGGCCAATTATCTGGGAAAAAAATATTCATAGTTGTTTGGCAAAAGTTACATGGCTAATATTAGCGCATTTGCTTCACAATCCATAGAAAACTGCCCAGATTTATTGCTGTCCATTCTTCCCACCCATCCACCCATCCTCGCCAGCCTGCAACAAGTGGGTGCTTCATGCTTTCCATTCGTTTTAAATCACAAAATCTAACTGAACAACTGCTAAACCAGTGTCGGAAAGTAGCAGGAAAGCAAGTAAAGACCTGCCAGACATATAGTCAAAAGAAGACTGTAGCTACAAACAAGGCAAGAGGAGATTTCTTCCCAAATACCTATGCAAACTCACTCTATTACACAGCAGCGGTGATGTATATTTGCCCCTAACTATGCTTAGGAGAAAATCTACCTCATTTACTCCATTTTCCCAGATTCTCTATTTTGCTCAAGACACTCTGTTCCATCCTCATCCCGTATCTGTCTCTTTCTCACACCCCTAACTCCTTTCAATCATTCCCTCGCAATCTCTGTCCTCCCTTTCATTTTGGCTTCTAGAAATTCTTACCTAACTATTCATGCTTGGCCCTAATATTTCTGCTCATTGCTCCCTCTCAAAACTAACCATATGACATCTCTCTTTTTAAAAACGATATTTTGTGGGAGCAAAATTGAGAACGAGCTTCTAGAGTCTGCCTTGGCAAAGTACAAGCAAAATTCAGCCTGCAATGCATTTCAGTACGGACCCCAAGCTGAAAATGTTTTTTACATTCCCAAAGAATTGTAAATCAAAACAAATAGTAATATTTGACAGAGATGGAAGGACCCAGAAAACCAAATATCGCTCTCTGGTCCTTTATGGAAAAAGCGTCCTATCCCCCGTTCTAGACTACGTAAAACCTCTGGTCTCTCATCTATTGCCGCCCTCTGTAATCTTCATTATTCTTTGAAATTCTCCACCCAGTTTATTTACTAAAGTAGAGGATACAGTGTTATAGAGCAACCACATGCAAATGGAAAATGAAACTTAAGGCTCCTAATATTTTTCTTTATGTGGCATGACAATTATTAGAAGAGCTTAAAATCTCCTCTTATTTCAATTTTCTGTTTTGGGAAAAAACGTATTTTTGGTTACAGAGAAGACCTCTTCAGATCACAGCCTTGACCTTCTCGATGTTTCAGAGGTTTACTGGAGGACCACCAGCGCACTTCCCTCCCCAGCCCAGGAGACCAGGAGGAAAATGGGCGAGGTGGTGATGACATGGGAGGCAGCCAGAAGGTGGTGCAGGAGAAAGGTCTGAATAATTTACCTTCCAGGTGCATCTTAGGTGGTGGCAACAGATCTTACCAAACCACATCAAGCTAGAAACGGATTTTATTATTTTTCCCACATTCGAACGATGGCTCCTCTCTGCTTTTGACTCCCCTGTTAGCAGGCTGAGGTGCAACTGGAGAGGTAAAGTGTCTGGGAGGCAGTGATAGCAGTGTCCCCAGGGAGCAGGCTATTGGCATGCTGGTTGTGCTGCCAAGCCTGACTGCTTCTCTGAGACAAGTATCAGAACCAGAGTGTGTTGTGAGTTGGTAACAGCATATCCCGGGAAAGCCCCACTAAAAATCCTGACCATTATGAGAAGAAATATGCTCTCATACTGTCAGCAAAACAGTATGAAAGCAAAATAATAGATAAGTAACAATACACTGGAACATGCTTTATAGCAAAGACCTACCAATAGTAGGCATGTATTAGCTGTAGAACAAGCTAAACTCACATGCTTAGCCAGAGGCTGTGAGCTTAGATTTAGGAGACAAATATAAAAACAGTAATAATGTCAAGGGAAAGACCCTTGCAGGCCCACAACATTGCTCCTACTAGAACATAAGTCCACATAGTGATTTTCGTTTTCAAATAATATCTACTGAGCCTACGTGAACTGTTATATTTCAATCTAAAGATGAGACAGGCTAAGTCACTTGTTAAGGGCCACATGGTTAAAAATTACAATATGAAGCATTAGAGGGCCAGGGAGAGCCAGAGAGAGAAAGAGAACAGATGAAATTAGAGACAGATGTGGCAGTGACTGTCAAATCTGCTACTTAGAAGCTATGAAATTTTGTGCAAGTTACTCACTTCTCTGAGCCTTAGTTTTTCCATTTCTAATGTGGAAATAATATCTACTTCTCATCTACTTTTCATGGATTTTGTGAGGACTAGAGGCTCTTTTTCTAATGTGAATGGTTCATGGCTGACCCTTTAGAGAGAGAGGACAGAGAGAGGAAGGTGTGTAAGTAAGAAGTGCTTACTCCAGGAAATTCAGGGGCAAGGTTGGCCTGTGTATCAAGATACTAGAATTTCAGGCAGAGTTACATCCAGATTTCCATGACCTTTGTGGACAAGAGATTAGAAAACATGCAGTTCTTACAGTCAGTCCTACTGTGACTATAAGAATTCATGGCTGCTGGGCGAGGTGGCTCATGCCTATAATCCCAGCACTTTGGGAGGCTGAGGCAGGAGGATCACTTGAGGTCAGGAGTTTAAGGCCAGCCTGGCCAACGTGGTGAAACCTCGTCTCTACTAAAAATACAAAAATGAGTCAGGCATGCTGGCACATGCCTATAATCCCAGCTACTTGGGAGGCTGAGGCAGAAGAATTGCTTGAACCCAGGAGGCGGAAGTTGTAGTGAGCTAAGATGGGACCATTGCACTCCAGCCTGTGTGAAGAAGTAAGACTCCATCTCAAAAAACAAACAAACAATTCATGGCTACAAAAAACACTTCCACTCTAGGGCCAGGAATTCTGAGCAAAACATTTGCAAGTCAGCCCACTCCAATCTATTGCTTGATGGCCATTCTAGAACCTCGAAAACTGTGCAAAGGAATTGTTCCTTCATTTCTGCCTCTAACTTGAATCTCATGTTTTCTGACATTCTCGGCTTTTTGGAAGCCTTCTGAACACTTTCATAGGATGAGAGCTATTTCCGATCTGAGAATAGGAGTTAGGGAAGGAAGAAAGGAAATAAAGAGGAAAATGCAAGACTAAACTGCCACTGGCCTGGGAGTCTCCACCCATTTCCTGCACTTTGGCCACTGCTATAGGTAGTTACCAGGTAATATCTCTTTCTCCAGTGTGCAAAGTCTCTGGTATTATCACTTATGAAAATGTAACCTAAAATTGATAGAATTACTTTGGAAAGCAAGAAAGCATACCCTGGTGAAGCTGAACAGGAAAATAAACTATGACGCAGCCATCCAGTTCCCAAGTGTATAATCTGAAATTGCTTGCTCTACGAGATATAAGATTATTCCAACAGCATTGTTCATAGCAGACAAAAAACCTGGAAAAAACTGCATGTCCATCAAAGGCAGAATGCATTAATAAATTGTGTTATACCATGGAGCATTATCCATTGATGAACATAAACTGTTTTATATCTAAGAACATGAAAAAATCTCAAAACACAGCGGTAAAGGGGACAAAAACAACTCAGAATATGTTTCCCCTTATACAAAGTTTAAAAAGCAAAACAAAGTGACATATTATTTGGGGATAGCTATATGTGAAATAAAACTATAAACAAGCCAAGGGAATGATTGGTTACCTACCCCTAGGGACTGAGAAAGAATGCAGTTGAAGAGGTTCACCCGAATAGTCTTCAAAAAACTAGCAATGTTCTCATTTTAAGCTGACTGGTAGGATTCTAAGTGCTTATTTTATTATTGTAATTATACTTTCTAAATGGTTCATATACATTCCATATACCCTTGGGTATATATAATTTATTTCACAATAAAAAAATTAATGTAACCCAAACGTACATCGGGGCCCCCTAGGGTTGCCTCTGCTCTCACTCCACACTATATTGAGTCAAGTAACAGATCAGTGTCAGCCCTGACTAGTGTTACAGTCTGAATGTCTGTGTCCCTCCCAAAATTCATATGCTGAAATGCTAACCTCAATGTGATGGGGTGGGGCCACTGGGAGGCAAAGTCTCTGATATTATCAGTAATGAAAATATAATACAAAATGGATAGTATCACTTTGGGAAGCAAGAAAGAATACCTTGATGAAGCTGATCAGAAATGTAATCATCTATGACACAGCAAAACTATTCCCTGTTGGGATCCTTAATGGGATCCCTAATGGGATTTCATAAGTGCTCTTATGAAACAGGCATAAAGAAGTTTGTTCCCTGTTTCCACCACATGAGGACGTAGCCATCTATGAGTCAGAGAGTGGACCCTCACCACACACTGAATCTGCCTTGACCTTGGACTTCCCAGCCTCCAGAACTGGGAGACACACATTTCTGTTGTTTGTAAGCCACCCGGTCTGAAGCTTTTTGCTGTAGCAGCCCTTTGCCCGGAGCATTCATCTCCCTGCTTCTCATGTCACCAACTGAAAGTGGCTTCTTTTTCATCTTAACCAAAGTTACTCTGCCCATCAGTCTCTGCTGCAATCTCTTATCTGTTCCCTTCATAACAAACTCATTACAAACTGTAACAGCTTTGTTTACTTGTTTCTGTTTCTTTTCATTTTGTCAGTCTCTCCTACTAGAACACATACCTCTGGAGAGTCCTGACTCTCTTTGTATGTCTTGTTTATTGCAACCTCCCATCTCTCAGCACAGTGCCTAGTATAAAACAGTGGCCAGATATGGTGATAGGAGTGTGATAATAAAAAATGTATCATAAACCCACAGTAAAATAATGACTTTGTAATAACTTGTCATCTTATGTGCCAGGGCTTACACACACACACACCACACACACTCATCACCCCAAGCCCTGCCATTTTTCTGCATGACTCTGGGTTTACATGGGTGACCTGTCCAGAATCCTGTCTTTTCTTTGAGTTTTCTATCTCCATTAAACTTCTGTTTGCCTTTACTGCAACCACTAATCCAGATTATTTGTGTGTGTGTTTAATGTAATACAATTAAATATTCTATACTTGGAGAATAGCCTGGTATCGTTACAGCTAGTTCACTCAATTAGTCCCACTCTTGTGTCTGCTTTTGACCGACCCAGTAGTCTTCTTTCTGACTTCACTTTCATGCCTGCTTAACTTCACCTCTATGGCCTTCCACTGAAAGCCACTTGCCAGTATCCTAACCCCCTCTGCCTTTGTCCTTCCTTCCTTCCCGCACCCCTTCTTCCCAAGCTGTAGACACTTTTTAACTCTCAGCTTCCTCAGTGTTTGCACCTGGGCTGCTCATCTCTGCTAGAGAAAATCACACAACTGTTAATTCATGATAATAAACTTCATCTGATTCTCCACACTGCTCCACAAACTACATTTCGTAGTCGGCCCACTCTTCAAATTTCAGTAATGACACTTCAAGATTTCTTCACTCCCCTTATATGTTTGATCTCTCTACATTGGGACTCGTTCTCAGCAAATTACCCACATTCTTACCTCATAGAAATTACCGAGTTTACTTCTCAGGAGCTCATCCAATCTCCTAACTGCAGTGGGTTGAATAGTGGACCCCAAAAAGACACGCCCAAGTTTTAACATTTAAAACCTGTGACTGTGACCTCATTTGTAAAATGCATCTAACAGATGAAATTAACGTAAGGATATTGAGATGAGATCATGGTAGATTTAGGGTGGGCCTGAAATCCAATGGCAGGCATCCTTCTAGAGAAAGGCAGACAGAGATTTGAGGGACAGAAAAGATGGCCGGGTAAACACAGAGGGAGTTTGGAAGTAGGCAGCCCCAAGCTGAGAGGTGAGAAGCCCCTGTTCAGAGGAGTGAAAATCTGCTTACACCCTGACCTCGATTTTGGACTTCTAGACTCCAAAACTTTGACGGAATAAATCTTATTTTTTGAGGCACCCAGCTTGGGGAAATTTGTTATGGCATCTCTGGGAAATTTATGATGCTAACTAAGCTGACAGCTGCATTCATACCTGCTCTATCCACCTTCTCCTCAGTTGCAGTAGCAAGGGTGGACCCCACAATATGACACTGTGGTGAGTGGTGCAAGTCTCAAGTTAGATTGCCTGGGTGTCAATCCTGTTTCCATCACTTACTATGTGATGTTGGTTACTCACAGTGACATTCTATGCCTCAGTTTCCTTCTCTCAAAAAATAGGATAACAATAAAAAGTACCTCTCTAGGAGGTAAAAGAATCATGCTGTTGGAATAGCTGCCGAATAAAGAAGAGAACGGTTATTATCATCACTGAACTATCGATTACTCACCTCTTGCTCCTTCAGTCGTTTTTTTCTTCATGAGGTAATTTCTATGAGCATTTAAACAGTCTTGACCATTCCCTATCCAAACAAACAAACATCACCACTCTCTAAATCACACTCCTCCCTCCAGCTCCCACTCCCTCCACTAACTCCATTTCACAACAAATGTTTTAATTGTATGCACTCCTTGCTTCTCCTTCCTCACTTCTCACTCACTTGGGAACTCACTGAAAGCTACTTTCCTTGATTTCCCAACGAAACTGCCCTTGAATTACCACGTATTACCAAATCCTGAACGAAATATCAGCCCTTATCAGCAACACTTGACACTGGCTCATGCACCCTTTTTAAAAAGCTTCTTTTCATTGATTCTGGCCCCAGCCCTCCTAGTTTTCTTCCTGCCTACCTGGCCAGTCTCATTTGCTCACTTCTACCTCCTCTAATGATTCCTTAAATGATGGGTTCCTCAGGGCTCTTTCTTAACCATTCTTCTTTTCTTGTTTTACCTTCTATGAGATATTGACCAATCCCAAGACATCAATTTACTCACAACAGACTGATCATTCCTAACTTGTATCTCTGGCCTAGATTTCTCTTACACTTCCAGGCTCATATATCTAGCTGCCTACTAGACATGTCTACTGGCACATATTAGACACCTCAAATTCAACATGTCTTAAGTGGAAATACTCATCTTCCCTGGTCTTTTTGAGAATGTACATCCTCTATCTATCCCCCTTCTCAATAAAGGGCACTTGCATTCACCCATATGCTCAAGCTAGAAAGCCAGGAATCATCCTGGACTCTTTTTCCTTTACCTCTTACAACTGATTTCCACTGAGTCTCATCCATTTGATATCTTAAATGACCCTCAGATTCATTCTCTTCTCTCTCTTTCTCTCCACTGCTCTAACACAAGCCAATACCACATCACATATACCCTTAAACTGTCTCCAACCTAGCTTTCCTTCAGTCTTTCTCCAAATTAATCTAGAATAATCTTTTCAAACTGTATTCCATACTATAAATCTAAGCCTGGTCACCACACACACACACACACACACTCTTAAAATCTGTCACTGGCTGGTATTTTCTCTTAGGATAAAATCCAAACTCCTTCAAAAGGTTTATCAGTTCCTCCCCAATCTGGCTCTTGGCATTAGACATCAACCTCACAGCCTGCCTGGAGTGTTTTTGTTCTCGCCTTCCTTCATAGCTTAATGCCACTTCTTCCAGGAAGCCCTGATGACCCTCCAGCCTCCAGATGTTCCATGGTGTTCTCTGTACTTCCCCTATGAGTGACCACTCCATAATGTGTTGGGATGATCTAATCAATGTCTGTCTTCCACACTCCAGAGCAAGCAGTGTAAGACCCAGAACCATGTCTGTCTTATTCCCAATGCATCTCCAGTTCCACACCCACAGCAGGCACTTCATAAAGACTGGATGAGTAAATGAACAAATGATGTTTTCCTTGGGGTATAATTTGGTATACTTTATACTGTGTTTCTCTAAATTCTGTGTGTATTATGGCAATTTGTGTGTTATATATATGTGTGTATATATATATACACATATATGTGTGTATATATATATATAC
>CAUYLG010007338.1:0-51109 GCA_963573385.1 Cacajao melanocephalus
CGATTTTAAACATATTTAAAAAAAAAAAAAAAAAAAAAAAAAAAAAAAAAAAAAAAAAAAAAAAAAAACCAGAAAAAAGGAATTTTCTTATGAGGAAAAACACATTTTTAAAATATTTTATATCATTTTTATACTTGTAAAATTGTAGTGCTTCTTGATCTATTACCTGTACTTACTGTCTCATTTAAGATAAAAATAAGTAGTCTTTGCTGTTGTAAACAGTACTGCTGCAGTGAACATTTGTGTGCATGTGCTCTTATAATAGAATGAGTTATAATCCTTTGCCTATATACCCAGTAATGGGATTGCTGGGTCAAAGGGAATTTCTGTTTCTAGATCCTTGAGGAATCGCCACACTGTCTTCCACAATGGTTGAACTAATTTACACTCCCACCAACAGTGTAAAAGTGTTCCTATTTCTTCACATCCTTTTCAGCATCTGTCGTCTCCAAATTTTTTAATGATTGCCATTTTAACAGGCGTGAGATGGTATCTCAATGTGATTTTGATGTGGATTTCTCTAATGACCAGTGATGATGAGCATTTTTTCATATGTTTGTTGGCCTCATAAATGTCCTCTTTTGAAAAATGTCTGTTCATATCTTTCACCCACTTTTGAATGGGTTTGTTTGTTTTTTTTTCTTGTAAATCTGCTTTAGTTCTTTGTAGATTCTGGATATTAGCCCTTTGTCAGATGGGTAGATTGCAAAAATTTTTTCCCATTCTGTTGGTTACCAGTTCACTCTAATGATTGTTTCTTTTGCTGTGCAGAAACTCTTAAGTTTAATTAGATCCCATTTGTCCATTTTGGCTTTTGTTGCCAATGCTTTTGGTGTTTTAGTCATGAAGTCCTTACCTATGCCTATGTCCTGAATGGTTTTGCCTAGGTTTTTTCTTCTAGGGTTTTTATAGTATTAGGTCTGATGTTTAAATCTTTAATCCATCTGGAGTTAATTTTAGTGTAAATTGTAAGGAAGGGGTCCAGTTTCAGCTTTCTGCACATGACTAGCAAATTCTTCCAACACCATTTATCAAACATGGAATCCTTTCCCCATTGCTTGGTTTTATCAGGTTTGTCAAAGATCAGTTGATTGTAGATGTGTGGCCTTACTCCCAAGGCCTCTGTTCTGTTCCGTTGGTCTATATCTCTGTTTTGGTACCAGTACCATGCTGTTTTGATTACTGTAGCCTTGTAGTATAGTTTGAAGTCAGGTAGCATGATGTCTCCAGCTTTGTTCTTTTTGCTTAGGATTGTCTCGGCTATGTGGGCTCTCTTTTGGTTCCATATGAAGTTTAAAGTGTTTTTTTTCCTAGTTCTGTGAAAAAGGTCAATGGTAGGGGATAGTATTGAATCTATAACTTACTTTGGGCAGTCTGGCCATTTTCACAATATTGATTCTTCCTAACCAGGAGGATGGAATGTTTTTCCATCTGTTTGTGTCCTCTCTTATCTCCTTGAGCAGTGGTTTGTAGTTCTCCTTGAAGAGGTCCTTTACATCCTTTGTTAGTTGTATTCCTAAGTATTTTATTCTCTTTGTAGCAATTTGTAAATGGGAGTTTGTTCATGATTTGGCTGTCCGTTTGTCTGTTGTTGGTGTATAGGAATGCTTGTGATTTCTGCACATTGATTTTGATCTGGAGACTTTGCTGAAGTTGCTTATCAGCTTGAGATTTTGGGCTGAGATGATGGGGTCTTCTAAATATATAGTCATGTCATCTGTAAATACAGACAATTTGACTTCCTCTTTTGCTACTTGTATACCCTTTATTTGTTTTTCTTGCCTAATTGCTCTGGCTAGAACTTCCAATACTATATTGAATAGGAATGGTGAGAGAGGGCAACTTTGTCTAGTGCCAGTTTTCAAAGGGAATGCTTCGAGTTTTTGCCCGTTCAGTATGACATTGGCTGTGGTTTTGTTATAAATACCTTTTATTATTTTGAGATACGTTATGTTGATACCTAGTTTATTGAGAGTTTTTAGCATAAAGAGCTGTTGAATTTTGTCGAAGGCCTTCTCTGCATCTATTGAGAGAATCGTGTGGTTTTTGTCTTTGGTTCTGTTTATGTGATGGATTACATTTATAGATTTTCATATATTGAACCAGCCTTGCATCCTCGGGATGAAGCCTACTTGATCATTATGGATAAGCTTATTGATGTGCTGTTGCATTCAGTTTGCCAGTATTTTGTTGAAGATTTTTGTGTTAATGTTTATCATGGATATTGGCCTGGAGTTTTCTTTTTTAGTTGTATCTCTGCCAGGTTTTGGTATCAGGATGATGTTGGTCTCATAAATGAGTTAGGGAGAATTCCCTCTTTTTGTACTGTTTGGAATAGTTTCAGAAGGAATGGTACCAGCTCCTCTGTGTACATTTGGTAGAATTGGGGTGTAAACCCATCTGGACCTGGACTATTTTTGGTCAGTAGGCTATTAATTGCTGCCTCAACTTCAGACCTTGTTATTTGGTCTATTCAGGGATTCAACTTCTTCCTGGTTTAGTCTTGGGAGGGTGTAATTGTCCAGGAATTCATCCATTTCTTCCAGGTTTACTGGTTTATGTGCATAGATTTGTTTGTAGTAATCTCTGATGGTAGTTTTTATTTCTGTGGAATCAGTGGTGATATCCCCTTTATTATTATTTATTGCATCTATTAGATTCTTCTCCCTTTTCTTTTTTATTAGTCTGGCTAGCGGTCTGTCTATTTTGTTGATCTTTTCAATAAACCAGCTCCTGAATTTATTGATTTTTTAAGGGTTTTTTTGTGTCTCTATTTCCTTCAGTTCTTCTCTGATCTTAGTTATTTCTTGTCTTCTGCTAGCTTTTGAATTTTTTTGATCTTGCTCCTCTAGCTCTTTCAATTTTGACACTGTATTCTGGAGACCCATCTCATGTGCCGAGACACACATAGACTCAAAATAAAGGGATGGAAGAAGATTTACCAAGCAAGTTGAAGGGTTGCATTCCTAGTCTCTGATAAAACAGACTTTAAACCAGATTTTTTTTAAAAAGCAGGTATTGCAATCCTAGTCTCTGATGAAACAGACTTTAAACCAACAAAGATCAAAAGAGACAAAGAAGGGCATTATATAATGGTAAAATAATCAATGCAACAAGAAGAGCTAACTATCCTAAATATATATGCACCCAATACAGGAGTACCCAGATACATAAAGCAAATTCTTAATGACCTACAAAGAGACATAGACTCCCACACAATAATAGTGGGAGACTTTTAACACTCCACAGTCAATATTAGACAGAAAATCTACAAGGATATCCAGGACTTGAACACAGAACTTGGACAAACAGACCTAATAGACATCTATAGAACTTTCCACCCCAAATCCACAGAACATACATTCTTCTCAGCACCACACTGCATTTACTCTAAAATTGACCACATAATTGAAAGTGAATCACTCCTCAGCAAATGCAAAAGAATGGAAATCATAACAAACAATCTCTCAGACCACAGTGCAATCAAATTAGAACTCGGGATTAAGAAACTCACCCAAAACCGCTCAAGTACATGGAAATTGAACAGTTGCTCCTAAATGATGACTGGATAACCAACGAAATGAAAGCAGAAGTAAAGATGTTCTTCGAAACCAATGAGAATGAAGACACAAAGTACCAGAATCTCTGGGACACATTTAAAGTGTTGTGTAGAGGGAAATTTATAGCAATAAATGCTCACATGAGAAGCGAGGAAAGATCTAAAGTCTACACCTTATTGTCAAAATTATCTAATTATTTATGTCATGTTTAGATAATTGTTCATTTGGTTTTAATCATCTTTCTAAGAATAAAAGGGACGTGCCTCCTTATTCTTTACTTACGTTTAACTTTTGCATTTAAATATAGATTAGCTGCCCTGGGGTGATGATGTAATCCTTCGTGGGATCCAAAGTTTCATGACTTTATATTTTATCATTTCTGTCTGCTGGGGCGACACTCAATGAGCACTGTTTGACAGAAAAAAGAAAAAAAGACCTGAAGAAAATAGCCCCAAAAGATGTTTCAGTACAAAAGAAATAGCTACAGAAGAAAAGAACATTACAAAATTAAAAACCTGGTGTCTTAGTTCACTCGTGCTGCTATAACAAAATAGTACAGACTAGTTAATTTATGAAGAACAGAAATTTATTTTTTACAGCTCTTGAGGTGGGGAAGTTCAAGAATGAGGCACCAGCATTGGTGTATGATGTGGGCTGCTCTCCGCTTTCAAGATGGAGCCTTGTTGCTGCATCCTCCAGAAAGGAGGAATACTGTGTCCTTACATGGTGGAAGGAGAAAACAGTGCAAACTTTCTCTGAAGCTTTCTCTTTTTTTGAGACAGAGTCTCACTCTGTCACCCAGGCTGGAGTGCAATGGTGTTATGTCAGCTCACTGCAACTCTGCCTCCAGGGTTCAAGTGATTCTCCTGCCTCAGACTCCCGAGTAGCTGGGATTACAGACATCTACCACTACACCTGGCTAATTTTTGTATTTTTAGTAGAGATGGGGTCTGGTCTCAAACTCCTGAGCTCACCACCTGCCTTGGCCTCCCAAAGTGCTGGGATTACACGTGTGAGCCCCCACGCCCAGCCTGAAGCTTCTTTTTTAAGGGCATTAATCCATCCATGAGACAGAACCCCCATGGCTTAATCACTTCCTGAAAGCCCCCACCTTTTAATACTACCACAGTGGGGATTAAGTTTCAATTTGAATTTTGAGGGAGACACACATTCAAAACATGACACCTGGGGAAGAACATTATGTGGTGTGACGGGCAGAGCACTAGAGTTCTGAATTCTAGCCCCAGCTGTGCCACCAGTTGTGTGCCCTTGGCCTTTCGATTAACATCTCCATGGTACACTTTCCCCTTCTGAGAAGTGTGTTGGGGAGGGGTTGGGTGGGAGTGGGATGCTTGAAGGCTAGAAGTTCTAAATTGCATGCAGTTCAATGTGATGGAAGAAATACAGAACTTGGAGTCCAGCGGCAAGAGCTAAAATCCAGATCACTCACTGCCTGTGACTTTATGCAGGTTATTTAACTTTGCAGTGTCCTTCCCTGGAAAATGATGCTGATGATTTCTACCTTCACCACATGAGATGAGGTCCGTGAAAGGGCCAGGGCATGTTTCTGACAGCTGAAAGTCATCACAAGAAGGAAAATACATCTGCAAAAGCATTTTATCACATGATAGAAGGATGGTAGAAGGAAAATAGATGAATAACTCTTGAAATTTGAAAATGGCTTAAGTAAACCTGTGGGGAATATATATATTTTTAACTGTACTTTAGGCTCTGCGGTACATATGCACATCCTGCATCCTGTTGCATAGGTACATGCATGCCATGCTGGTTTGCTGTCCCCATTCCCTGCGCCCCCCATCACCTAATTAAGCTGATTCCTTTTAAACTCTTTTACGGAACTAACAATACATATTAAGTGCTTATCATTTATGCCCTTAAGGAGCTCACAGTCTAATTGGTTAGTCACTCGTTTTTCTTTCTTTTTAAAAATATTTTTCCTTCAGTTTTAATTGTTGGCCTACAGATTTTTTTTCTTATTTGGAGGTGATATAAGACCTCCTTTCTCTTATACTGAATTAATATTTACTCTGTTGATTCCCAGATCTGATCATCTGGTTTCATTTCAAAGCAGAAATGAGCCCGTTTTTCTTGGTGCTGAGTGAGCATTTCTTAACAGACCAGGACTCTTCAGTGCTTTCTGGAGGAAAGAGCTGACTATAGCAGAACAATGCTGAGGCATGGCCAAACCTTCAGGGGAACACCTGGCTCCACCCAGCCAGTGGCACGCTGGGTCTTCTCTGTTTCAGCTCTTCAATCCTTAATTGGCAGTAAAGGCATTTTCAAGAAAATGTTGAAGATATATTTCAGGAACATAGGATTGAAATAGTAAGGCATTGTAAATAATAGAATTGAGAAACGCAAAGCTAAGGACTGAGAGCTTTAAACAATATTTTTAAATTTATACACAATTAGAAGAATACATATATTTACAGAAAGAGGTTTTCATCCCAATTAGCTGGTAATGTTATTGAGTACTTTTTTTTTTAATCGCAATCTGTGATAAAATGCCATTTATGTAACCGATAAGACATAGTGTGGCCATTGAGCCAAGTTTGTGGTTTACCTTTGACTGTAGTTAAAACAAGTATGATGAATGAACAATTCCTGTTACAGCTGGATACAAGCAGGACTTTGTAAGAAGAGTCTTGAAATCTTTAGTTGAAGTCTTTGTTTCTCACCGCTGTACTGAAGCTGAAAATGTTTCAAAGCTAGTTGGCAGTCTTCTTTAATGTATTTCATTCACTTGAAATTAAAGACAGAAGCTCTCTTAAGTTAATAACAAAAATTCTCTTGCCATAATTAATAATGGGATTTTTCAATTGGTTTTGAGTACAGTAAGAAAATTAAGGAATTTATACATTGTGGATGTGTTCAGTACAACAGGAATAGTTTCAGCAACGTCTGTTAAAATGATAACTATACTCTACCTTTGATTTGAATACCCATCCTCTCTTCTGGTATATATCAAATCCCAGGCCTGAAGCTCCCCAGGGATTTGGTACTGCTGGTTCTGTTATAAAAATGAGCCAATAAATGTATTGGTTGGAAGTGGCATTTACCAAGGAAATACACCTGAAATGAAATGAAGACCCACTTTATAACACACTTCTTTTTTTATCCTCTGCATACTGCAATGGAATTGTAGGTTGATGCTCCAGGCTTCCCCTTGAATGAATGCCTGTGGGCTAGGCTAGAAGCTGTTTTCTTTGTGGTTTGTCTCCTGTCCAAACCCGTGGGAAGGCCAAGCTCCTTTCGTTTTCATTCTTTTCTAACTCTAGTGCTTTTGAACACAGAACCCCCATCCTCCCACCACCCAAACCCCACATTCCAACCCCGTGATTTCATGGTACCTGGCATGTCTCCCCTGCCATGCCGTCAGGCCACCTGCTGACTCTTGCAGAGGGAACAGACGGGAACATAAACTCACTGCAGAAGAGCAGGACGCTCTCTGTATATTTTTAAGACCAGGAATCCAGTTCCCATTTAGAGGCTGTATTTTTTTTTAATAGCGCCTTGAAAATTGAACAAAACACTTCTTGCTGCTCTCATTGCCTGATAATATGATTCCCTCTACGCGAATGTCTAGAATCCCAGAAACTAGAGAATGGAAGAGATGTATTGAATCCTGTCTACCCCCTTCCCACTGGTCACAATACTTTTTTCCCACAGTCTCTTCTCTGGTGGTTTTCTCTTACAGTTTTCTCAAGAATATGTTTTCTCCATTTCTCCAGGGGAATAATTTCTGAGTTTGAAGATGGTGGAATATATGTGAAAAATTCCTATTTTTTTCAACTTAAAATTCCTAGTCTTCATAACCCTTTACGTTACCATAAACAGCCCCTTATCTTCCTAGGTCAAGTATTTCAGGATGGTATTTTTTTTCCTTTCCATTTATTAACTTCAGAGTTTGTTTTTCTGCTTTGCTTTCTGTCTTCATCAATCAGGCCCTAAAGCCCATTAATCATTTCTTGCTGCCCTGAAAATTCCTTTGCTTATTCCCATATCAGGAACCCAGAGCTGGTTAAGGTCCCTAGGTCCTGGAGGAAGCCTTACTAACAGGTACTCATTCTATGCTAACTTCTCTCTCTGTCTCAATTCTCAAGTAGGAATTATTTTAAAAATATTGTTTCTAAATTATGATTTGGGGATTTCATCACTTGAAAGCCTTTTATGTGCATGTTTGTGATTTTGAGTGTAAGATTGTATTTGTTCTCAATTACCTGAAGGATATTTTTCATATCCTCAGAGCCACAAATCATTGGCATCTCCTCCTGAGTTCTTGGATCAAGCACAGTTCTGGACCATGGAACTGTGATGCAGCATTCTATTTTATGACTGCCATCTTACGAGTTGAGAGGAAAATAGTCTGTACTTGTAGGATTTGGAAATACCAAATTTAAGTGGCCTTGGCACTCACATATCAAAAGTAGATTAGCTCTCAGGAGCTAGCATTAGGTATAAAGAAGACCTAACATGCTTTGTGGCTTCCTGGATTGGAGGACTCAGCCTTATAAAGATGTCATTTCTCCTTGAAACAATCTATAGCTGCAATGTGGTCCCAGTCAGCAACTCCAACCAACAACTGCAGCTTCTAATCTTGTCTAAAAAGAAGAAGAAAACATAAACAAGTTTTTTTTTTCCTCTTGGGACTTGACAAGATGATTCTAAAATATATTGATATGTATAAAGGGCCAAGGATGGGTAAAGAGCTCTTGAAGAAAAAGAAGGTGGAAAGCCTCACTTTACTAGGTCCAAAGATGTATTTTTAAAAAGCAATGTGATACTGACACAGTTACAGATAGACTAATGAGTCAGAATTGAAAGACCAGACCCTTACCAGATTCTTCATACACAGATCCTTGATTTTTGATGGAGATGGCATTTCAAAGCAGTGGGAAGAGACAGTCTTTTCAATAAATGGTGCTAGAATAATCAGATCTTCATGTAGGGAATAAAAGAAGAAATTAGGTGCTTATCTGACACCATATGCAAAAAGCTCCAGATAGATACAGACCTAAATGTGAAGAGTAAAGTTAAAACTTTAAAGCCCACACACACATGCATACACACACACACACACGCATTTTATATATATATGTGTATGTTTGTGTGTACAGCTATGTGTATATATCCATATATGCATACACACACATGCACCTTCATAACCGCAGGGTATTGAAAGATTTCTTCTATGATACAATAGTCTGTTATCAGAAGTTATATATTTGATTTGTAAAATTAAGTACTTGTCTTTATCAAAAGATAACGTAAAGAGAAGACAGCCACACAATAAGACAATATTCGCTCTACATGTAATTGACAGAATATTAGCATCTAGAATATGTACATTCTTAAATCAGTAAAAGACAATCCAATCTGAGAAAAATAGGCATAATAATTTAAGTAGGCTCTTCATAGAAGTGGAGGTAAAAATAGCCAATAATCATAAAAAGAATTCTCAACTTCTTTAATAATCAAAGAGAATTAAACCATAATGAGATTCTACCTCATTTCCATTAGATTAGGCAAAAATAAAAAGACTGCCAATACAAAGTGTTGATGAGGATATGAAACCACAGGAACTTGGTAGAAAGTGTATAATGTTACATAGTTAGGAATAGCTCACCACTTTGAAGTACCACAGCTGCAGAAAAATACATGTACCTTATGACTCAGCAATTCTGCTCCTAGATATATACACTAGACAAACTTGGCTCATAATACACAAAGATACCTGTGTAATAATGGTCTTTTTTGTCCCTGTGATTTTTTATTTTGCAAATTTTTAAACCAACTGAAGAGTTGCAAAACGAATACAACGAATATGATAAAGTCTTAATAGATGGTAGCTGAGCAAAGCATAGAAGCTAGGAGAGGGAACATACATGGGCTTTGAAGTCAGTGATACCTGGCCTGAAACCTCAACTCCACCACCTACTAGCTGTGTGACCATGGGCAATCTAGTAAATTCTGTGAGCCTTTCTTCTCTCATCTGGAAATTGGAGGTAATAATATGCCTACCATAAAAGGTATTAATTTATATAAAGCACTGAGCATAAATGCCTGCAACATGGTAGTTGTTCAGTAAATTATTGCTATTACTGTTTTGTTGTGGAGGTAGTTAAAAATGATAATGAAGCATTTTATTTTTCAGAGCCTTTTGATTACAGCACGTTTATTGATACATACTGATTTTTGTTTTTTCACTACAGAATGTATTATAAAATAATTGAGGGGAAAAATAGCATTTTAAAAAATTTGTAGTGCATTTTTTCTTTTCATTTTCCTATTGTAACTTCAGTATTAGAAAGTATAAACCAAAGGGAAAACATGATCAGGGTACAAATGTTTTTTATAATTTAAATAATTGTCTAGAGTTAAAATCTCCTTTTGAAGAATTGAAAACCCAAATATGATTTTATTAAAAGTAAAAGAAAACCAAGGCATAGGAAATCTAAATAATCTTATTAGGAAGTAATATTAGACATAGAGTATATGTTTCCTAATTTCTAGCCCAGTATCTTATACATTAAATTACAATATCAACAGTATTTTAAAAAATCTTAAGGCAACAGCAGTAGTCTTTAGCACTAATCCCAAGGCCTTCATTTCCTTAATTGCACAATAAATGAAATCACATGAAAAGCCCTTGAGGCCCCTTTAATCTCCAGTGAAATTTGATTCTATGTCTGAAGGCGTCCTCATTGACCACCAAACCACAGTTCTCTTTTCCTCTTGGGAATTCCTCTCTGAACCCTACTTTGTATCATTCCAAACTGGCCGTGATCATGGTACCACATTATACCTTTACTTACCTTTTTATAAACAATACCCTCTGTCTCCAATTAGATCACGTTCTCTTGGGGATGCAGATCCCCTCCCCTCCCCTCCACTCCCCTCCCCTCCTCTCCTCTCCTCTCCTCTCTTGTCTTTCTTTTTTTTTGAGATGGGGTCTCACTCTGTTGCCCAGGCTGGAGTGCAGTGACGCAATCTTGGCTCACTGCAGCCTCTAACTCCCAGGTTCAAGTGATTCTCCCACCTCAGCCTCCCAAGTAGCTGGGATTGCAGGCACACCACCACGGCCAGCAGCTAATTTTTGTACTTTGAGTAGAAATGGGGTTTCACCATGTTGTCCAGGGTGGTCCCGAACTCCTGACCTCAGATGATTCACCCTCCTCGATCTCCCAAAGCGCTGATTACAGGCATGAGCCACCGCACCCAGCTGCAGATCTTTTCTTATACGTCTTTGCATTTGTACACGTTTGAGTGCAAAAGCATTTTTAATATCATTTTTTTTGTCCTTAGTAGTACCTAGCATAGAGAGTTACAGAGTAGGCCCAAAATAAATGGACGCTGATGACTGTCAGATTGTAGTTTACAAAATAGAACTAACTCCCATAGCTATGATAACATGGGCATCGGATTCATGGATTCTGCCTCAAAAGCAAATATGATTGTTTTCCTTTGTTCCAGAAAGACAGCAAGAAGCGAGTATTTTCTGGCATTCAACCTACAGGAATCCCCCACCTGGGCAACTACCTGGGAGCCATTGAGGGCTGGGTGAAGTTACAGGATGAATGTGAGTCTGCGTTGTACAGCATTGTTGACCTGCACTCCATCACTGTCCCCCAAGACCCCGCTGTCCTTCGGCAGAGCATCCTGGACATGACTGCTACTCTTCTCGCCTGTGGCATAAACCCAGAAAAAAGCATCCTTTTTCAACAGTCTCAGGTCAGCTTCTCAGATTAGAACTGAGAAAACTTTTCTTTGCAGATTATTTGAGGAAAAAACGTTGAATAGTTTATATAGCCTTTGCTTGTGATTTTAAGAAATTGTTTGAAGGTGACTTTTTCAAATGTGATTATCTCAGTTTAATGTTTTATTTGTATTTATATCATTAAGTGTCATTATATTGCAGGAGTATTTATCAGCTTTTCCTATACTGTAGGTAGTAGGTTTATGATGCTTCATATACCAAAGAGTTGTGTTTCATTAGTACTTCTAGCCCTGGAATTGTTTTGCTGTGCAGGGTTGCTTTCAAACTGAAGGCTTTGTGCTGTTGACTAATTTTGTGATCAAGAATAGAAATTAGTGACCAACAGTTTTAAGTAATTTCAATGTTGCTTTATTAGATGTTGTATTTGGAAGGTCTGTTGGATAATTCCCATTGTTAATTCTCTGTATAATAGTTTTTGAGATGGTTTGAGAACAGGTTGGGAAATTGGAAGACAAAGTCCCAGTGTCTTGTGTCCAAGCCAAGAAAGGCTTCAGAGCAAGGCCAAAATATTTGACTCATATCTTCACTAGGGATGAATCAGTTTATTCTTGGACAGGCAGATAGTCTGGCCTAGAGACAAGGCAATCAAAATACACCCTAGAAAAAGATGAAAATTCTAACTAGATCATGCCTTTATTACGCATCTGCTTTAATCTTAGGACAAAGCCCAGGCAGGGAACGGGATGTTATACAAGCTATGGTACATGTTAACGTGCATGCATATATATAACCTTCCTTGATTGTATATTTCTATCATTATTTTTATATATGTTTTGTTACATGTAAAACTTAATGTAGTGATTCTTACAGAGCAGCCAGTTAAAAAAAATATGTAATAAATGAAAAGAGTATAATGATCCCTTGGCATCCAAAGAATGTTGGTTCCAGGACCCCCAGAGCCACCAAAATCTGCAGATGCTCAAGTTCCTTCTATAAAATGGAATTGTATTTGCATATAACCTACACATATTCTCTCCTATATTTTAAATCATCTCTACATTACCCAATACAATATACATGCTATGCAAATAGTTGTTATATTGTATTTTTTTTTGTTTTATTTTTCTATTGTGGTATTGGTTTTTTTTTTTGATGCCTATATACACACAGATTTAATATGTATATATTTAAATTTAAAAAATTTTTAGAGATTAGGAGGATGTATGTGCAGTTTTGTTACATGGATATGTTGTATAGCGGTGAAGTCTGAGCTTTTAGTGTACCTGTCACCTGGATAGTGAACGTTGTACTCCATTGGTGATTTTTCAACCAGCATCCTCTTCCTCGCTTTTGGAGTCTCTAATATCTGTTATTCCTCTCTGTATGTCCATGTGGACCTATTGTTTAGTTCCCACTTGTAAGTGAGAACATGCTATATTTGACTTTCTGTTTCTGAACGATTTCACTTAGGGTAATGGTCTCTATTTCAGGTTGGCCTCCATGTTGCTGTGAAAGACATGATTTCATTCCTTTTTATGACTAATCTCACAAGGAGATTAGTCAACAGCACAAAGTCATCAGTTTGAAAGTGTATATATAGTGGTGGCATTATTTTTTATTAGGTTTTTTTCCAAATATTTTCAATCTGCTGTTCAGTTGAGTCCATGGATGCGGAACACACAAATTCGGAGGGCCAACTGTATGTTTAAAATAAATGCAGTTGTCAACTTTGTTGCCAGCTTGGAGATAATTTGATAAAATAATGGAATCTGATCATTGAAAGGACCCTAAAGGCAATTTACCTCAACTTCGTTCCTTATATTTGGTCAGGAAGGCTTTACTTACACATGGCCTTTCAAATTCAGTGTTGGACAGATCCAGTTACTATAAAATACCTGTTTTTATTGACCAAATATCTACCACCATATACATTCCATTCATTCATTTAGTTTCTGCTTTGTTAAAAACACAATAAATCAACTCTGCTTCCACACAACTACTCTTCAAATACTTGGAGAGACATTTATTATGTACCATTTGTATCTTACAGGTCTTTAACCTGTAGGTCCTTACCGAATAGGTCTTGCCTCCTACAAACTAGCTGTCCCCAGATACCTCACCTTCTTGGTCATCCTATCTCAAAAGCACTCTCACCTTCTTTGTGAAAAGAATGTGCCTCAAACTTCACATCCATTGCCAACATTGGAGAGCTGCTCATCATTAGGGGCTACTTTTGGAGTCACCTAATGCATTTTGCAAAGCACATCATCTTCACTGCATCTAAGCTGTTTTTAATACAAGCTGTCTTTTGATCCGTATCTGATAAATATTTAAAAACTGTATTCCCAGCCACAAGTACCTATTTTCATACTTCTTGTGGGTGAATGTCTGATCTCCACAAAGTAACCACTTGCCAGATTGCTTTTTAAAGTGATCTTTAATATTAAAGGCTTATTTACAGCTACATCCGGTACTTGCACTTTGAGCTCATTCTCTCAGGAACAATTACCTTATTATAATTTTTTTCTACATTGTAAAGGAGTTTTAGCAGTGACCTTTATAAGCATCTAAGATAAACTTGCCTGGTCGATGTTATTTTCTTTGTTGAGGTATTTCAAAGCAGATACCACATATCATGGCATTCCAATTCCTAAATATTTTAGTGTGCCACTATAAATTCAGGAAATTTTCTTATATAACCATAATATTGTAATGGCATCTCACAATGATAATTCCGTATTATCATCGATTACCCAAATTACCCTGACTCTTCCAAAAATTCTCTTATAGTAGGCTTGTTTGAGTGAAGATCTACCAAGGTTCACATATTACATTTGATTGTGGATCTTAAGTCTCTTTTTTAATGCCTTTTGATTTGTTCATCAAATTTTAATATATTTCCTGTAAAGTCAGTCCTGCGCTTAAAAATAATTAAACTTTGATTTTTTATGCATCTACTTTTTTCCCTCACCTTTCATATATTGATCAAGTTTTTTTTTGTTTGCTCTAAACGTAATTATTTTGAACTTAAAAACAAACCTTACTTTTTAGTTGCTTTCTCTTTACACTAATCTGTGTTAGCTGATAGTTAGTGACTATAAACTACTGTCCCACATAGTTGCTCGTCACCATTTTCATTAATTTGAGAAGATGTGCTTACCTACTGCCCATGGATTGCCTAGAAATGAACATTAGACGTCAGCTCCTTTGAATGGCCATAAAGCTTCAGTTTGTTCATGGATGATGATGGAAAGGTCCTCCTCATGCCTCATCTGACAGCCATGAAGACATGTATTGGCTTTTGCTTCTTAGACCCATTTTCAATTAGAAGTATAAGTGAATAAGCTAGTCTTCTGGAAACAGTTATTATGTTAAGCACATGACCCCCATATTTGCAGAGTTTTAGTAGGTGAAAGATCATCACGGTGATGATTTATGTTTTGTAATACAAAAATCAATAGGTTAACTGTCTTTTTTTTTTTTCTTTTCTTCTTTTTAATAGGCAATGCTGCGAAGATTTTTTTCTTTATTTTAAATTGACAAAAATTGCATATATTTGTTGTGTACAATATGATGCTTTGAAATATGTATATATTTTTAAATGGCTAAATCAAGCCATATAACATATACATTACCTCACATACTTATCTATCTGTAAGTGATTTTCAGGTATACAGTATGTTGCTATTAACTGGGGTCACCATATTGTACCATAGATCTCTTGAACTTACTCCTCTTGTCTAACTGAAATTTTGTGTCCCTTGACCAACATCTTCCCATTTCCTCTTGCCCCATTCTACTCTGTTTCTATGAGCTCGATATTCTTAGATTTGACATATAAGTGAGCTTATGCAGTATTTGACTTTCTGTACCTGGCCTCTTTCACTTAACAGTATGTCCTCTGGGCTCATCCATGTTGTCATAACTGACCAGATTTCTTTTTTTTAAAGCTGAATAGTATTCTGTTGTGTGTATATACTGTATTTTCTTTATCCATTCATCTATTGATAGACATTTAGGTTGATTCTGTATTTTGGCTATTGTGAATAGTGCTGCAGTAAACATGAGGGTACAGATGTCTTTGACACGGTGATTTTATTTCCTTTGGATATATACCCATCAGAGGGACTGTGGCTTATATGGTAGTTCTGTTTTTAGTTTTATTGAGGAACCACTATACTGTTTTCCATAATGGCTGTGTGACTTCCTTTCTCACCAACAGTGTACATGGGTTCTCTTTTCTCCACATCTTTGCCAACATTTGTTATCTTGGTTTTTTTGTTTTGTTTTGTTTTTTTGTTTTGACACAGAGTCTTGCTCTCTCGCCCAGTCTAAGGTGCAGTGGCACGAACTCAGCTCGTTGCAACCTCTGCCTGCCGGTTCAAGCAATTTTCCTGCCTCAGCCTCACAAGTAGCTGGGATTACAGGCACCCACCACCAAGCCTGGATAATTTTTGTATTTTTAGTAGAGACAGATCACCATGTTGGCCAGGCTGGTCTCAAACTCCTGACCTCAAGTGATCTGCCCACCTTAGCCTTCCAAAATGCTGGGATTACAGGCATGAGCCACCATGCCTGGTTTGTTATCTTTTTAATAATAGTCATTCTAACAAATGTGAGGTGATCAATCTGTGTAGTCTCCAATAGATGGGGGCTAAAAAGAAATATAGGATTTTCAGATTTATTAAAAAAAAATTAGAAACTCATGTTTATTAGGAAACTATTTATTTGTTTATTTATGAATGACAGGGTCTCACTCTGTCACCCAGATTGGAATGCAGTGGTGGAGTTATAGCTCACTGCAGCCTCAAACTCCTGGGCTCAAGCAATTCTCCTGTCATGGCCTCCCCAAGTGCTGAGATTATAGGTGTCAGCCAATGTGCCTGGCCAGAAAACTATTTTTAAATGTGTAAATCTGGCTGGACATGGTGGCTCACATCTGTAATCCCAGCACTTTGGGAGGCTGAGGCAGGTAGATCTCTTGAGCTCAGGAGCTCCAAATCAGCCTGAGTAACAAGGTGAAACCCTATCTCCACAAAAAAAAAAAAAAAAAAAAAAAAAAATTAGCTGGGCATGGTGTCCTGTGCCTGTGATCCCAGCTACTAAGGAGGCCGAGGCAGGAGAATCGCTTGAACTCAGGAGGTGGAGGTGGAAGTGAGCAGGGATCACACCACTGCACTCCAGCCTGGGCAACAGAGCGAAAGTTTGTCTCAAAAAAAAAAAAATGTGTTAGGTTTACCAAGCCATTTCATGTATACTTCTCTCTTAATTAATTTAAGATTTCTCTCTTAATCATCAAAACAGCCACAGGAATTAGATATTACTGTTATCTTTCACTAACAAATAAATTAAGGTTTGAAGAGATTAAATAAATTGAAAATGTACTTAAAATTATCTTTGAGCAGTACCTGGTACTTAGGAAATACTCAACATATGGAACTTTTTCATTAGCTGCCTAAGGTCATGCAGCTCATAGGTGGCAAAGCAAAGGCTTTTACAGTTTTCCTGTTAAGCACCACTTCTGGAAGATGTACTCATGAGGCGGGAACCTTGCTCTGCCTGCTGCCTATGCACCCTTCCCCAGCCCTCGTGTCTCTGTGTCTGGAGATGCTTGTAGAGGGGAGTAGGGAATTGGAGCTGACCTCAAGGCCCTCATTATTTCTTACCTGAACAATTAAATTACCCTTTCACTCCTGCCCTAACCTCACAGTTTGGCAGTTCATTCCCCACAAGGCAACCACAGTCACCCGAACCTAAAGTACAATAAAAAATAAATGAATAAAAATCTGAAAAAAAAAGAAAAAAAAAAAAAACTGCATCAGCATCTCTCTCCTGCCCTTAGGTAAAAAGCTAATCTCAGTTTAACTAGAAAGCACTTTAAGAATGAAGCCCCAGAGGATCCTAGGCCAGCGTTTCTTCTACTGCACCGCTAAGTTCCGCAGACCTTTTATGATCAGTTTATTTTGTGCTTGGATGATCTGATTAACTTCTACCAATAACTCTTTAAAGCAGAAGCCAAGATACTTACTTCTGGTTTTGAGAAAATTTGATTAATCAGTTCTTAACTTACAAAACAGATAAATTAGAGACTATTTATATTTTTAAAAGATTATTTTGCTAGTTCCTTTATATTGGTAGGTTGATAGTGTACCTAAGCATTTAATTGATCATGAAATATGTAACAGAAAGGATAAGAATTTAGAAAATAATTTTATTTAATGTTTTGGGAGTCAATGCCAGTTGACATTAGTTATACCCACCTCCCCCACCACACAGTTATTTACAAGTAAAATAAAGAATTTTTGAAACGGAGTTAGAGAAAAATATTTTTATAATGTGCTTTCTTCGGGTATATTCATTGTGTTAAGCAAATTACTTACAGCTAAATTATAAAGACTCTCCCTGTGTCCTATTGTTGAACATCAGAAAAAGTTCTAATAATGGCCTGAACTAGGGAAAGGATTTAGCTTTGTTACAAGGTCGACTTTTACCAATAATTTTCATCTCCAGTCTTTTGCATTCTTTCTCAGCAGTCTGACTGGAACAATTCAGACTTACCGAAGATTTTTCTCATTATTTTCTTTTTCTTTCTCTCCCACTGGCCTCTAGTCATGTGCTTCCCCTAAAATATGTTCACCGTATGTGGGAAATTTTATAGACCCTCTCCTCTCAAAGGTAGGGGTGTGTGTGTGTGTGTGTGTGTGTGTGAGAGAGAGAGAGAGAGAGAGAGAGAGAGAGAGAGAGAGAGAGAGAGAAGCGGCATGGGAAGGGGTCATGCCTATGTGTGTGTTTGGCCCAGGTTTCCATCCCCATGCCAGAGTCAATGGTCTTTCATTTCTAGCCAGGCAGCAGTCCTGAATGCAGCTCCAATCTGAGTCCCACAGCTGCCTGGGATACAGGCCTCTGCATCTTTCACTGTTACTCTGCAGATGGAAGAAAGAAAGCGGGAACGTAGGTCTAGGCGCTGCATTTCCGCCAAGGCAAGGAGAAAAGGACAGTTGGGGCCACCACATACTGTGTTACAGGGTCCAGACACACCAGGGAAAACTTGAGGGAGGAGAAGGGGATCTGCAGCTCCGGAACGTGAGCTTGTTCTCTAATTAGAGTTATGTTGTTTCCCAGGAAACAAAAATCAATAATGATAAGAGAAGAGAGGCTATGGACAAATTGGTTTCTGAATGATAGCCAGAGGAACTACATAAATCTTCGCTTACTGTACGTAAATAAAAGTTATTTATACTTACCAACTGTCCCTTGTCTTAGAGGTATAAAATCAAGGCCTTAAACTGGGCAGTCTAGTGCTTCCATTTATTCTGGCGATTTAGGAAACACATTTGAGTGTGTTTATATTTGTTAAACTCTCAAAGTTGCTCGCTACCAACAACATGCTCTTTCAGCTCACAATGGAAAAGGCGCAAACATCTGCGTAGGTTAGTGGACTTGGGGAATGAATATATTTGTAAAATTGGTATCATCTCCAAAGTTCCTAGGGGGAGATAAGCGTCTAAATGGCCCATGGCATAAATAATAAGTTTGGAAAACTATTATATAATCAAACTCTGTGTGTATTTCCTTCGTTACAGTTTCCAATAATGCCACTTCCTTCCCTAGATCTGTACTCCTGTGCGACTTGATGAACAAGTTGCAGTACTTGTGTTACTTCTATCCTGGACATAGGTACAGATTGTAGTTAATTATACCTTCAAGAAGAGTTCTTTTCTTGCTCTCAGAACAATAGTGAAAAAAAAAATACAGGCTTCGAAGGCAGAGACATGCTCGGCTTGAATCTTACTGTCCCTTCTTTTTGGTTGTGAGACAATGGGCAAGTTGGTCAGACTCTCTGAAGTCCATTTTTAATGTCATCATAGGAATTTAAATAAGGTAATATATCTTGTCTAGCAAATATTAACTTTCAGTCACCCTCCTCCACTATACACAGTGCTCCCACCCTAGGCTCCTTGATATTGAGAAGGATTTGTATAAGGGTAGAATGGGATTAGCAGATGGAGAGAAAGTTGAATGACAGTGCCTCTTTTTATCTTCAGTAATAAAGTGTTTTCAGAAGAGTTTGTTGTTGAAGGTTTTTTGTGGACTTTTAAAGAAGTATTACAAACATTTGGAAAAGTATGAAGATGAATGGCTGCCTTTTGAGTTGCTTACCTTTCGGCCTACTTGCTTCATGTAGTTTTTTTTTTTACACGTTAAGCATTACAAATATAATAGAAGGTTTTCCACTTAGCTCTAATGCCCTTTTCCGCTGTACCTTCCCAGAGGTAACCACTATTATATGCATTTAATACTCATCATTCCTACAAATGTATTACTATTTGTATTGCATATGATGTAGCCATTAATAATATTATTTGTTTGGCATGTTTTAAAACTATGTGAATGGCACCATGCTGCATGTATCGTCTTGCATCTATTTTTTGTGTACAATGTTACATGCTTGGGATTTATTTAGTTTGACTGCTGTACTGTGTTCCATTGTCTGGCTCCTTCACAATGTATCCGTTTTCCTGGCAAAGGATATTTAGATTTTTTTTAACTTTTTATTACTGCAAACAATACTACAGAGGGCATACTTGTATATGCCTTTTGTGCACATATGAAAGACTTTCTTTAGGTGTATTAATGTATGCCTAAGAGTATGTTCAGGATTATCATCAGCCTCACTGGATGTTGCCAGCTTGTTCTCCAAAACGGTATTCTAACTTACATTACCACCAACAGGAACTTTCTTCGGCAATATCTGGCGTTATTAGACATATGACTTTTGCCATTATAATGCATGAAACATGCCATCTTATTGTTGTTTTAATTTGAATTTCCCTGACTACTGTTAAGCATTTATTTCTTATGTTTTAACCCCTTTGTTTTCATCTATAAATTGTTTTCTCATATCTTTTGCCTATTTTTAAAATTATTTATATCTTCCTATTGACTTGTAGAGGTTCTTTATATATTCTTTACATATTCATATTCCAATTCTTTGTAATACATTATCATTTTTCAGTTGTAGCTTTTTTTAAAATGCATTTAAAAATGCTGTCTGTTGTTGTTCAGAGTTTTTTTTTTTTTAATATAGCCAATTCAGTATTTTCCTTTATGGTTGTATGATTCTGGAGTATGTGTTTTAAGTACTCTATACTGGCCTAGTGTGATAAAGCTGTTCTGTTCTATTATCACTTGACTGTGGTAAGTTTTGCTTTTCACATTTAAGACTGAGTTATGTAGATCTTACAAATTCTGTCACATTTTATTTACAGTATTTAAAAAAATCACATTGGTTAATATCACCACGCTCTCATCAGGAATGTCTTGACATATTGGAAGCTGTCTAACACATAATGATGGATACATGTTTTCTAAAATCCTAATTTATGCTGGAAAGCTGAAATTTTTATAACCAGTACCTTCTGTGGGTTTTTTTCCTTGAAATGCCTTTGTTCCTTTGTTCCCTCTTGATAAATTTTGTTAGAGACTACTCTGTTAATAATTTAGAAGATATATTTTTGATTTTGTGAGGCTCTTACTATATCTTTGTGTTTTATTTCTTTTCTTTTCTTTTCTTTTCCCCCCCCTTTTTTTTTTTGAGACAAAGTCTGACTCTGTCACCTAGGCTGGAGTGCAGTGGCATGATATTGGCTCACTGCAATCTCTGCCTTCTGGGTTCAGGTGATTTTCATGCCTTAGCCTCCCAAGTAGCTGGGATTGCAGGTGCCTGCCACCATGCCTGCTAATTTTGTATTCTTATTTAGTAGGGATGGGGTTTGCCATGTTGGTCAGGCTAATCTCAAACTCCTGATTCCTTTGTTTTTTTATTTCATTACTTTTATTCCCTCCTCCCTTTTATTTTCTTTGAAATTATGTGGTTGTGCTTTTACTAACTTTTTAAGTGGGCCTCATTAATTTTCAGCCATTCTTCTTTCTAATATAAACATTTAAGAACGCAGTACAAATGTCCTTCTAACTTCAGTTTTATCAGCATTGGCCAAGTTGCAATATGTTGTAGTATTTTCACTAAACTGACTCTGAATAATTTCTAATTTTCACTATTGTTTCTTGTCTGATCTATGATTTATTTAGAAGTATGTGTTTAAATTTCCAAGTACAGGGCTCTTTTTTTCACTTAGCTTTTTAAAAATATTGATTTCTAATTTCATTGCATATTTCTCAAAGAATATAGTCTCTATGCTTTCAGATCTTTTGTATTTTTAAAGCTTGAATTTAGCAAATGGTGAATTTTTACAGATGTTCTATTTAAGCTTGAAAATATTTTCTGATTCAATGTTTTTCTAATTTTTTTATCTTTCATGACTATCAGTAAAAAAATTTTGAGATTTACCCTTAAGATAGCTATATACTGTACATCATTGTATTAATCTGTTTTCATGCTGCTGATAAAGACATACCTGAGACTGGGAAGAAAAAGAGGTTTAATTGGACTTATACAGTTTTACATGGCTGGGGAGGCAATGGAATCATGGCAGGAGGTGAAAGGCACTTACATGGTAGCAGCAAGAGAAAAATAAGAAGAAGCAAAAGTGGAAACCCCTGATAAACCTATCAGATCTGCTGAGACTTATTCACTATTAGGAGAGTAGCACTGGAAAGACCAGCCCCCATGATTCAATACCTCCTGCTGGGCCCCTGGCACAACATGTGGTAATTCTGGGAGATACAATTCAAGTTGAGATTTTGGTTGGGACACAGCCAAATCATATCTTTCCACCCTCGGCCCCTCCAAATCTCATGTCCTCACATTTCAAAACCAATCATGCCTTCCCAGCAGTTCCCAAAGTCTTAACTCATTTCAGCATTAACCCAAAATCCACAGTCCAAAGTCTCATCTGAGACAAGGCAAGTCCCTTCTGCCTATGCGCCTGTAAAATCAAAAGCACGCTAGTTACTTCCTAAATACAATGGGGGTACAGGTATTGGGTAAACACAGCCATTTCAAATGGGAGAAATTAGCCAAAACAAAGGGGTTACAGGGCCCATGTAAGTCTGAAATCCAGCAGAGCAGTCAAATCTTAAAGCTCCCAAATGATCTCCTTTGACTCCAGGTCCCACATCCAGGTCACGCTGGTACGAGAGGTGGGTTCCCTTGATCTTGGGCAGCTCCACCCCTGTGGCTTTGCAGGGAATAGCCTCCCTGTACTACCTGGCTGCTTTCACTGGCTGGCGTTGAGAGTCTGTGGCTTTTCCAGGCACACAGTGCAAGCTGTCGGTGGATCTACCATTCTGGGGTCTGGAGGATGGTGGCCCTCTTACAGCTCCACTAGGCAGTGCCCCAGCAGGGACTCTACATAGGGGCTCCAACCCAACATTTCCCTTCCGCACTGCCCTAGCAGAGGTTCTCCATGAGGGCCCCACCCCTTCAGCAAACTTTTGCCTGGGCATCCAAGTTTTCCATACATCTTCTGAAATCTAGGCAGAAGTTCCCAAACCTCAGTTCTTGACTTCTGTGCACCCGCCAGCCCAACACCACATGGAAGTTGCCAAGTCTTGGGGCTTCCACCTTCTAAAGCCACAGCCCGAGCTCTGTGTTGGCCCCTTTCAACCACAGCTGGAGCAGCTAGGACACAGGGCGCCAAGTCTCTAGTCTGCACACAGCACAGGCACCCTGGGCCTGGCCTACAAAACCACTTTTTCCTCCTGAGCCTTTGGGCCTTTGATGGGAGGGGTCTCTGTGAAGGTCTCTGACAGGGCCTGGAGACACTTTCCCCATTGTACTGGGGATTAACATTACGCTCTTTGCTACTTATGCAAATTTCTGCAGTGGACTTGAATTTCTACCCAGAAAATCGGTTTTTCTTTTCTATCACAGAGTCAGGCTGCAAATTTTCCAAACTTTTATGCTCTGCTTCCCTTATAAAACTGAATACCTTTAAAAGTACCCAAGTCACCTCTTGAATGGTTTGCTGCTTAGAAACTTCTTCCGCCAGGTACCATAAAGCATCTCTCTCAAGTTCAAAATTCCACAAATCTCTAGGGCAGGGGCAAAATGTCGCCAGTCTCTTTGCTAAAACATAACAAGAGTCACCTTTGCTCCAAGTCCCAACAAGTTCTCATCTCCATCTGAGACCACCTCAGCCTGGACCTTATTGTCCATATCGCTATCAGCGTTTTGGGCAAAGCCATTGAACAAGTCTCTAGGAAGTTCCACACTTTCCCACATTTTTCTCTCTTCTGAGCCCTCCAAACTGGTCTAACCTCTGCCTGTTACCCGGTTCCAAAGTCGCTTCCACATTTTCAGGTATCTTTTCAACAACGCCCCATTCTACTGGTACCAATTTACTATATCAGTCTGTTTTCATGCTGCTGATAAAGCATACCCGAGACTGGGAAGAAAAAGTTTAATTGGACTTACAGTTCCACATGGCTAGGGAGGCCTCAGAATCATGGTAGAAGGCAAAAGGCACTTCCTACATGGAGGCTAAGGTGGAAAGAGAAAAATGAGGAAGAAGCAAAAGTGGAAGCCCCTGTAAACCCATAAGATCTCATGTGACTTATTCATGATCATGAGAATAGCATGGGAAAGACCGGCCCTCACGATTCAGTTACCTCCCCCTGGGTCCCTCCCACAACACGTGGGAATTCTGGGAGATACAATTCAAGTTGAGATTATGTGAGGTGACAGCCAAACCATATAAATCATACAACTTTTCTATAAAGCAAAAATTTTAAAGATGGGATTAAAGATGAATATAAGTAAAAGTCCTTTTCTTTCCTTTCCTTTTAACTTGCTGTGCTTCAGGAGATAGTCTTGCACAGCCTCTGAGAATCACAAATCTCATATTGGAAATCACTGTTTTAATTGCTCATCTTTAGTGGTCACGATGTTGTCTTTGTAGGTTCAAGTAAATATTCAGAATCACGAGACTACTGCAGGCTATGTATGGTACTAGTCTACTTAAAAGAGCATAGAACAAGAACCTTAGCTTGCCAGCAAGGTAACTTCTCTAAACAAGAGTAGAGCTGTCCGCATATCAATAGGCGGCTAGCTCCAGGGATTATTTTCTCTCTAGGTACACACGTAGGTCTAGGAGCTGTTTTTTCTCCAGCTCAAATACAAGGAGATGAGATCTACATCAGTGGGTAGGACAGTCTCCCTTGGCAAAGAAGACTCATTTTTCCATAAAAGCCAATATCTTTATTATTATTATTATTATTTTTTTTTTTTTTACAAATTTTTACATTTCATGTATAGACTTTGGAGTCGCTAAAAGAGAGGTACCAGTTACAAGAGTCACTATACTAAGGAAAGCCAAAACTATGACTTTCTGTCAGGTATTTATACTTCTCTAAGCCTAGATGTACTTTGCCAGCAGGTGATAATTTTTATCATAATCAATGTTACCTAGCAGTGTTGTTAACACATACTGTTTTATTTGATAAATAAGTTAAATACAGACCTAGGTTGTTGATGGAGAGTCAGAGTCTCATGGGACAGGCAAAACTGTTTTGTTAACCCACTCATTCAGTTGGCTACTAGAGTCTATAAAACTAATGGAATCTATTAGATCAGTCATTTTGCTACTTTTTTGATTCTTTACTACCATTTCTGTACTATGTTTATGTTTACTAATTTTTTAATATGTCTAGTAATTTTGGCCAGACAGAGCAATAACTTGTGAACACTTTAATGCTGGAAAAATACCTATGAGGAAGTAGTTTTTACCTAAGGGAGAAGGTAGCATCCAACTTCCTGATCCTACATATGTAGTTTTGTGAGACTATGTTCCTTTAGTTTTTCAGTCTTCTATCTCTATCTCCCTTAAGTGGGTTAATTTCTATTCATCTATCTTTTCATTCAGTGACTCTTTCTTCTGTCCTCCCAATCAATGTTTAAAACTTTATAATGGTATTATTTCAGATATTGTACGTTTTCATTCTAGTATCTTTATTTGCTCTTTTTGATAGGTTTAAAACATTTATCTGCTGATTTTTTTCTGTTTATTCATTTCAGGAATATTTTCATTTGTATCTTTAAGCACAGTTGTGATAGTCGCTTTAAAATTTTTGGTCACTGAAGAAAGTATCTGGAACATCTTGGGTTTGGTTTCCATTGACTGCCTTTCTTCATAAGAATGGCTTATATTTACCTATTTTTAATATGTCTAGTAATTTTGGCTAGTATCTTGAATATTTTAAATGGCAAATTGAAGAGATTCTAAATTATGTATTCCTCTGAAGAATATTAAAAAAAAAAAAAACTTGTTGTTTTAGCAGGCAATTAAGTCAGTTAGGCTCAAACCCCAAATTGTTTTTCCAGTAGTAAGTGATAACTGAAATCTTTTGCCAGTTGTTTTAGTCATCACTGGACAGCCTGGAGTCTGCCCCATGCTTGTGGAATTCAGGGGTTGGCCAGCTATTTGGGTAGAGTTAATACATAGGCTATAAGGCTATACCACTCTGACTCTTTAGAAATCTCTCTGCTTATTTTCCAGGTATTATAATCACCCAAACTTTGTCCTCTCATTCTTCAAGCCAGCAAGAATGCAGGTTTCTATCATATTTACATGCTTTTTATGGCTCCAGCTGAGGACTGCCCTCAGACAGAAAGTCACAAAACAGGACACTTATTAAGTGTTATCCTTTTTATAAAAGAGTAGACCACACCCCCAGTTTCTGCCTGCTTTCGATTGTTCTCCAGTGCCTTCAGGAAGTTGATTTTTATATTTTGCTCAGAGTTTATACTTGCTGTGTTAGAATTTATCCAATAGGAGCTTGCTGTCAACTGAGTTGTATCCCTCAAAATTCATATGTTGCTCTCTTAACCTTCAATGTGACCGTCTCTAGAGATAGGATCTTTAGGAAGTAATTAAAGTTAAATGACATTTCTAAGGATGGAGTCCTAATCTGACAGGCCTGTGGCTTTATAAGAAGAGAGAAAGATCTCTCTCTCTTTCTCTGTCTTTCTGCCTGCCATTTGGGGTTGTAGCATGAAGGCAGCCCTCAGTAAGCCAGGAAGAGAGGAAGAGAGCCCTCACCAGAACCCAACCATATAGGCCCCTTTATCTGAGACTTCCAACCATCAGAACTGTGAGAAAATCAATTCCTGTTATTTAAGCATTCCAGTCTATGGTACTTTGTTATGGCAGCCCAAGAAGACTGATACCAGGCTAATTTGCCATTGTTAGAAACGAAAGCCTTGTTCTTAGCTTGGATTGGAAAATTTAATATTGTTAATATGTTGTATTTTTTAAACTTTTATTTTAAGTTCAGGAGTACAAGTGCCGGTTTGTTACATAGGTAAACTTGTGTCTTGGGGGTTTGGTGTACAGATTATTTTATTACCCAGGTACGAAGCCTAGTATCCATTAGTTACTTTTCCTGATCCTCTTCCTCCTCCCACCCTCCAACCTCTGAAAGGCACCACTGTGTGTGGTTCTCCTCAATGTGTCCATTTGTTCTTCTCATTTAGCGCCCACTTATAATTGAGAATATGCAGTATTTGGTTTTGTTCCTGTGTTAGTTTGCTATGGGTAATGGCCTCCAGCTCCTTCCATGTCCCTGCAAAGGACATGATCTCTATTTATTTTATATGGATCTACAGACTCCTCCCAATCACGATGATAATTTCAACATATATTTTTATCTAAACTGACACACTGAATCTGAAATGTATAAGACCATGCAAAGTCCTTAGAATACTCAAAACAACTTTGAAAGAGAAAACACAACTAGAGGACTTATACTGCCTTTCAGAGCTTACTGGACAGCTATAAAAATTGACAGTGTGATATGGACATAAGAATAGACTTACAGGTCACTGAAAAGAAATAGGGAATCAAGAAGTAGTCAGATATATTCAATGAAGGGGTCAGAGCAGTCCAGTGGGGAAAAGATAGTTTTTTCATCAACGGGTGTTAGATCTCCAACTAGATGTCCATTTGAGGGAGAGCATGAACCTTGACTCTTACATCATACCATTAGCAAAAAAGATCAACTGAAAACCACCATAGACTTAAATGTAAAAACGAAAGCTATGAAACTTCTGAAAGAAATCATGGGGAATATTTTCTAGGCCTTGAAGACAGGCAAAGATTTCTTAATAGTACACAAAATAACTTAAGAGAAAATGTCGATACATTTGAATTCATCAAAAGATGAAGCTTCTATTCTTCAAAAACAACATTAAGAAAATGAAAATGTCACCCATAAAATCGGAGCAAATATTCACAGCACATGTATCTGACAAGGCTTTTATCCAGCCCTATAAAAACCTCTTATCTCAGTAATAAGGAGACAACCTAATATATATATATTTTTGAGATGGATTCTTACTCTGGACCTAGGCTGGAGTGCATTGGCGCGATCTCGGCTCACTGCAACCTCTGCCTCCTGGGTTCAAGCAGTTCTCCTGCCTCAGCCTCCAGAGCAGCTGGGATTACAGTTGCCCGCAACCACGCCTGGCTAATTTTTCTATTTTTAGTAGAGACAGGGTTTCACCATGTTGGCCAGGCTGGTCTTGAACTCTTGACCTCAAATGATCGTTCCACTGTGGCCTCCCAAGGTGCTGGAATTATAGGCATGAACCCTCCTAATATTTTAAATGGGCACTATATTTGAGTAGACATTTCACAAACAAAGATAACAAATGGCCAATAAGCACATGAAAAGTTCAATATTGTAGTTGTCAGAAAAATGCAAAATTAAACCATACGAGATACCATTTCACCCACTTGGATGACCAAACTTAAAAATACTGTGCTTTGGTAAGGATGTTGAGAAACTGGAATTCTTTTACATTGCTAATGACAGTTTAAAATGATAAATCTATCTTAGAGAACACTTTGTCAAAGTTAAGCGTAGACTTACCACATGACCCAGCAATTCTATTCCCAGGTATTTACCCAAAAGGCTTTGCCCATAATCTACAAAAAGACTTGTACAAAATATGCTGAGTATTAAAGACAAACATAAGAGTTTATATATATTATATAATTTCATTTAAATGATATAAGCCTAACCAGTCCATAGTAACAAAACTGATCAGTGGTTTCTAAGAGCAAAGGATACAAGAGGACATGAGAGAACTTTTTTGGAAGAATTGAAATTTTCTGTATCTTGATTGGTGTGTTGGTTACACATGTGTATAGATTTGTCAGAATTCATTGAACTGAGCAACTAAAATGAGTGGATCTTATTGTTTATACAGTATGCCTCACCAGGCTTGATTTACATATATCTATTTAGTCTATAGTCTAAGTCTATATATATATAATAGACTGTACAACTATAATAATTGAGAGTGTGGTATGGGCATAAGAATAGACTTACAGGTCACTGAAAAAAAATAGGGAATCAAGAAGTAGTCAAATATTTTCAATGAAAGGGTCAAAGCAATCCAGTGGGGAAAAGCTAGTTTTTTCATCAAAGGGTGTTAGATCTCCAACTAGATGTCCATGTGAGGGAGAACATGAACCTTGACTCTTACCTCATACCATTAACAAAAGTATTATATTTATATATTAATATGTATTATATTTATTTTATATTTATATATAATATATATTATATTTATATTAACTCATACCATTAACAATTATTATAGCTGTACAGTCTATATACAGCCTAAGTCTATATATATATAGACTTCTATATATTATTATAGCTGTACAGTCTATGTATAGCCTAAGTCTATATATATTGACTATATATAGACTATATATATCATATTAATATATATTAATATATATCATATTAACATATATAACTATATGATATATGTAGTCTAAGTCTGTTTATATATTATATATTATATTATATTAATATATGTATATATTATATTGATATATGTATATTTATATATTAATATATATTATATTAATATTATATATATTATATTTATTTTATATTACCTCATACCATTAACAATTATTATAGAATTATTATAGCTGTACAGTGTATATATAGTCTGTCTATATATATATATATATGTGTGTGTGTATATATATATATATACTATATATATATGGGCTAAATATATACTATAAAAATATATAATATTTAAATGAATAAGCTCATAGGATGTTGTTATATAAACCAAAAGAAAGGAGGAAAGCCCATGGAATTCTATGAATTCTATGGTATAGGGAACACTGCAGATAGTTTAGTGCAGCTAAAAAATTGGTATGGGCCAGGTGCGGTGGCTCACACCTGTAATCCCAGCACTTTGGGAGGCCGAGGCAGGCAGATTGCTCGAGCTCAGGAGTTGGAGACCAGCCTGGGCTACATGGCAAAACCTTGTCTCTACTAAAAATAAAAAAATTTAAAAAATTTAGCTGGGCATGGTGGCACTTGCCTGTAATCCCAGCTACCCAGCTACTTGGCAGGGCTGAGTGAGGAGAATTGCTTGAGCCTGGGAGGTCAAGGCTGCAGTGAACTGAGCTCACATCACTGCACTCCAGCCTTGCAACAGTGAGATTGAAAGACCCAAATAAAAAAAAAAAAAAAAAAAAAAAAAACCCCAACAGTTATGGTGTAAAATTTTCATCTGATCTTTGAATCATGCATTCACAATGCAACCAAGAAACAACCTGCTCAGAGGTTTATTCTGTAAACTATATGATTTGTTGATGTATCATGTTCTCTATACTGATAGTTCATTTGTTTCTTTTATCAACTGCTTTTCTTTAATCCCCCCAAATTCTGCTCCAATCTATAACTTTCAGCTACTTCCTTTCTTTTTCTTTCTTACTCTCTCTCTCTCTTTTTTTTTTCCTAGACGGAATCTCCCTCTGTTGTCCAGGCTGGAGTGCAGTGGCATGATCTCGGCTCACTGCGACCTCCGCCTCCTGGGTTCAAGCAATTGTTGTGCCTCAGCCTCCCAAGTAACTGGGACTATAAGCGTGCACCACCACACCCAGCTAACTTTTTTGTACCACCACGCTCAGCTAGGTTTTTTGTATTTTTAGTAGAGATGGGGTTTTGCCATGTTGATCTTGAACTCCTGACCTTAAGTAATCCACGTGCCTTGGCCTCCCAAAGTGGTGAGATTACAGGCATGAGCCACCGTGCCCAGCCACTGCTTAGATTATTTTCTGGCCATTTTTTTTCTCTCTTATTCTAGACTAGTATTTCCAGCTATCTTCTAGACATCTCTATGTGAATATCTTTTCAGAATCTCACGTACAACATATCTGAAACCAGACCTTTCCTTTTTGCCTCAAACCAGCTCTTCCATCTGACTTTTAAAAATAATTTATTGAAACAAAACTCACATGCTATAAAATTTACCATATTTTCCAACTTGAGAAATATGTTTCATCTACATTTTTACATAGTTTTTAAAAAAATTGTGAAATTCTTAAAACACACATAATATTAAATTTATCATCTTAACCATTTATAAGTATACAGTTCTGTAATGTATATTCACATTGTTGAATAACCAGTCTCCAGAACTTTTTCACCTTGCAAAACTGAAAATTCTATACCCATTAAACAGTAACTCATTCCCCTCTCCTCAGTTCCTGGCAACTCCCACTTTACCTTTTGTTTCTATGAGTTTGACTACTCAAATGTATACCTCACACGGGTAAATCATACAATATTGGTTTTTTTGTGGCTGACTTATTTCATTTAATGTAATGTCCTCCAGGTTCATTCATATTGTAGCATGTGTCAGAATTGTTTTACTTTTTTTCTTTTTTTTTTTTGAGACAGAGTCTCGCTCTGTTGCCCAGGCTGGAATGCAGTGGCGTGATCTTGACTCGCTGCAACCTCAAGCAATTCTCCCGTTTCAGCCTCCCAAGTAGCTGGGACTACAGGCATACCCGGCTAATTTTTGTGCTTTTAGTTGAGATGGGGTTTCACCATGTTGGCCAGGCTGGTCTCGAACTCCTGACCTTGTGATCCCCCCGCCTCAGCCTCCCAAAGTGCTGGGATTATAGGCATGAGCCACCACACCTGGTGAATTTTTTTTTTTACTTTTTAAGGATGAATAATATTAAGTCATGTGTTTATACCACATTTTGTTTATCTAGTCTTACAATGGACATTTGGTTAGGCTGCTTCCATCTTTCAGCTATTGTGAATGATGCCGTTATGAGCATGAGTGTACAGATATTCTTTGAATCCGCTTTCAGTTCTTATGTATATATATGAGAAATGGAATGACTGAATCATATGGTAATTCTGTTTTTAATTTTCAAATTCTATTTTCCATAGCAGCTGCACCATTTTACATTCCTATCAACAGTGTACAAGAGTTCTAGTTACTCCATGTCCTCACCATGCTTATTATTTTCTGGGAGCTTTTATAGCAGCCATCCTAGTGGGTATGAGGTGATATGGCATTATGGTTTTGATTTGTATATCCCAAATTATTAGTAAGATTGGGCAACTCCCATGTTTGTTGGCCATTTGTATATGTTCTTTGGAGAAATGTCTATTTAGGTCCTTAGCCCATTTTTCAATCGAGTCGTGTTGTTTTGTTTTTGCTGTTGATTTGTAGGAGTTCTTTACTTTAAAATTTTTATTTAATAATAATTATTATTATTTGAGATGGGGTATCTCTCTGTTGCTCAGGCTGGAGTGCAGTGGTGTTATCATAGGTCACTGCAGCCTTGACCACCTGGGCTCAACCCATCCTTCTGCCTCAGACTCCTGAGTAGCTGGGACTACAGGTACAAGCTACTATGCCTAGCTAATTAAAAAAAAAAAATTGGTGGGGGTAGAGATGGGGCCTCCTTGTGTTGCCTTGGCTAGTCTTGAATTCCTGGGCTAAAGCAATCCTCCTGCCTTGGCCTCCCAAAGTGCTGGGATAACAGGGGTGAGCCACCACACCTGGCTTTAAGAATTATTTGTATAATCTAACTTAACTGCTTATCAGACATATGATTGGCAAATATTTTTCTCCCATTTTATAGGTTGCCTTTTTACTCTGTTGATTGGGTTTCTTGATGGGGAGAAGTTTTAGATTTTGATATAGTTCAAAAATCCTTTATTATTTTGTTGGACCTAAGTTCCTGGGGCTATCAGATATATCCACATAGAAATTTTAAATTAAATATTACTGAAAAGATAGGTTTGATAAGAAGTCAACTTCTGCCATCAAGTTCTACAGGTCAGTTCTCTTATTTTTTGTCAAGGTAGTTAAGTTTGGGGATGTACTATTTGTAGATTATTATTGTTCCCAATTATTCATTTTTATTTCTTGTAAGAGCAGAGATCATCAAATTTTCTGTGAAAGGATAGGTGGTAAACATGTTAGACTTTGCAGGAAGCACTAGTATTAGTATCGCACTAAGGAAAAGTATAGAGAACTCTAAATGCGTACAGACAGATGTTTATTGGCAAACAAGAGTACTGAGAGGAGGAAGAGCAGTTGAAGTGAGTGAGTTTATCATTGACACAGAGTTTCCTAAATTAAAATCAGAACCCCAAAGTTCCTGTTAAGGGGATTTGTCAGGGGATGATAAGAGTCTAATAAAAATAACTCAGCATAAATTGCTAGTTTCCAAGAGGAAGCAATAAATGAGAATTTCTGAGTCTGAGTAGTCTTCCAAGTGTCCTGACTTAAACTTACAGGACCCAATTTCTAGGAAGATAACATTTATATGAGAAAAAGTAAAATCTTCAGGGACACAGAGATTTGATCCAGGATTTACTGAGCCAGCTAATTCCTTGAATCGATTGATGCCTAGCAGCTGTATCTTTCAGAATCATGCTGTCTATCCTGTACTCTTTCTGTTAATTAAATATTTTTGAAATCAAGAAAGTATTAAAAATTAGCCCAGCTCAAAAACTTTAAAAAAAATACAGTGAGATACCATTTCATATCAGTCTGAATGGCTATTGTTAAAAAGTCAATAAATAACAGATGCTGGTGAGGTTGCAGAGAAAAGGGAACGCTTATGCTCTGTTGGGGAGAATATAAAGTTCAGTCATCATGGAAAGTAGTGTGGCAATTCCTCAAAGAGCTAAAAACAGAACTACCATTTGACTCAGTAATTCCATTACTGGGTATATACCCAAAGGAATGGAAATCATTCTACCATAAAGATCCACACACACGTACATTGATTGCAACACTATTTGCAATAGAAAAGACAGAAAGAACTTAAATGCCCATCAATGGAAGATTAGATAAAGAAAACATGGTACATAGACCACATTTTATCATGGATTACTGTGCAGTCATAAAAAAAGAACACGATCATTTTCTTTGCAGGAATGTGTGTGGAGCTGGAGGCCATTATCCTTAGCAAACTAACACAGGAACAGAAAAACAAATGCTACATATTCTCACTTGTAAGTGGGAGCTAAATGATGAGAATATATGGACAGGGGAACAACAGATACTGGGGCCTACTTAAGGGTATGGAATGGGAGGAGAGAGAGAAGCAGAAAAATAAAACTAATGGGTATGAAGCTTAGTACCTGGGTGATGAAATAATCTGTACAACAAACCCCTGTGATACAAGTTTGTCTCTATAACAAACCTGCACATATACCCCTGAACCTAAAATAAAAGATTTTTTAAACAGCAAAATACAGAAAATGGTATAACATTCGTATTCCCAATACGAAAAATGAATGTTAATATTTTGTCACATTTGTCTCAGCTTCTTTATATTAAAAACATTATAGATGAAATAGAAGTTTCCTTCAATTCTTTTCCTTCCTATTCCCTTTGCCCCTCCTGATTGCATCCTTTTCCTCTAGCCCCAAGCAACCAAAATCTTAGATTTTGGTGTCAATCTAGCCCATTTTTTATACTTGTTTTCATGTGTAATTCAATGAACAAAATTCAATTTTTGTTTGTGTGGTTTAAAATATTTTTCATAGTTGATATAATTGTATCGTATTTTCCTGCAGTTTTGTTTTTTCTCACACTGGTATGTTTTTGTTATATGTTTTTGTTATATCTTTATTCATATAAATCTAGCTCACTTATTTGTTGTACAGTATGTAATTTTATACATATGCACATGCTTAGACATTTCTCTATAAATGTCTAATGTTTACTTTTATGCATGCTTTCATTAAACAAATATTTATTGAGTACTTACCATGTCCTAGGTACTATAGCATAGTACCTGGGAATAAATCCCAGGTACTATAATATTCACTTATTATATTAGTGAATAAATCGGATAAAAATCTTTTCTACCATACTACTTATGTTCTATTGGAATAATATAAAATAAATAATAACTAAATAAGCCAAACATGAAGTATATTAGAAGATGATAAGTGATATGGAAAAAGATTAAGGGGACTTGGGAGTGGAATTAAGGGGAACAGACTGCTATTTCAGTGTGGTTTGGGTAAGCCCCCTTGATAAAGATAATGTTAGAGCAAAGACAAGGTGAGAGACTTAGGGGAAGACAATTCCTATCAGAGAAAAGCCGGTGCAAGCCCTTAATGTGGTGTTTTCCGGGAACACCAGAAAGCCAACATGGCTGGAGAAGAGGGACAAAGGGGAAAGGAGCAGGATTTGAATCACAGAGGTGACAGAGTTGAAACGGAGGAGGTGACTGTGTCTCATCTTATAGGCTGTTATGAGGACTCTGGCTTTTACTCTGAAAAAATGAAAAGTACATGAAATATTTTGAGCAGAGGAGTGATGTGATCTATGTTGCAAAGGGGTCACTTAGGCCGGGATGTTAAGAATAGACTGTAGGGAGCTAGATGGAAGCAGGGAGACCAGTTAGGAAGTTATCACAGTGCTTCTGGAGAGGGTTGATGGTGTGTCAGACTGGAGTGCTAGCAGTCGATGTGGGGAAAAGTGGTGAGACTCTGAATATATTTTGAAGGTAGAGGCCACAAGATTTGCCGATGGATTAGGTAGAGTTTGAGAGAGTACAAGGAGCGAAGAATGACACGAAGGTTTTTGCCTAAGCAGCTGAAACGTTGGAGTTTCCATCCGCAGAGATGTGACAGCTGTGGATACAGCAGATTTGGGATGGAGGATCAGGAGTTACCTTTGGGATGTGCTGAGCTTGAGAACCTGTTAGATATCCAGATAGAGAGGCTGAATAGATAGCTGGATAGATGAGTCTGGAGTTCATCAGCAATGTCTGGCTGGAGTTATAAATTCAGAAGACATCAGTTATACACATTTTACTTAAAGCAGTGAGATGAGATGACATTGCAAAGAGAATGGGTATGAAAAAGAAGAGAAGAAAAAGACTGAAACCTGGGTGTTAGCAGTTAAGAAGTCAGGGGGAAGAGGAGGAACAGGCAAAAGGAGACTGAAAAGAGAAACTGCTGAAACAGGGAGAAAACATCCCAAAATGTAGCATCTAGGGTAGTCAAGAAGAAAACATAACAAGGTAGAGGAAGTAATTAATTGTGGCAAATGCTGCTGAATGTGTCAAGTGAGATGATTACTTCACCTTAACCATTAGCATTGAGGACAGTGATGACCAGTTTGCGTGGAGTAGTGGAGGTGAAACCTGTTGGAATGGGTTTCAGTGAGAATCAGGTCGGGGGATGCGGTCTCGTCAAATACTGTGGCAGCTCTGATATCTTTATCTTTCTTCAGTGATGGGAACCCATTCTCCTTCTTAACCATGTTGAAAGGAACTAGATTTGGCTTTGTTTTGGGGGCTACCTACTCCCGTGTGGAGTGATTTTTTGAATTCTATTTTCTAATTCTCTCTTCAGCTATACACTCTAATATTTATCACATCTATTGAGTTTCTCTTTCATGACTCCAACTTTTATATTCACATTTTCAATTTTTAATGTAAGCTTTATATTAGATATAACAAACATACAGAATAGTACAAAATACTGAGTGTACACACATCAATCCATTTTTATAAACTGAACACACCTATGTAAGTAGTACCCAGAATGCCCCTCATTCTTCTTCCTTATCGCTACTACCCCTTACCCTCAAGATAACCTGTTTATAGAGATTCTATAAATGGGATTATGTAGTATGTACTTCTTTCGTACGGTATATGTCTGTCTTCTTTTATATTATGTTTGTGAGATTGATTTGTGTTGATGCATGTAATTGTTCATTCATTGTCATTGCTGTAGTATTCCATTGTATGAATATACCACGATTTATATTTCTGTTTTACTCTAACTCGACATTTGGATTGATCAGAATTTGGGGCTATTGCAATATGTTCTTACACATATATTTTATGGAACATATTGCCCACATTTCTGTTGGATATATACCTAAAAATGGAATACTTGGGTCATAGTATATGTGAATGTTGAGCATTTTCCGAAATTGGTGTAACAATTTACATTCCTACAGCAGTGTGTGAGAGTTAAGTGTTCCATTTACTCAACACCCTTGACATACTTGATACTGTTGGGTTCTTCACTTTAATCGTTCTGATAAATCTTTATTGGTATCATATTGTGGCTTTAATTTGCATTTAATGCATGTAATTTGCATTTTCTGATGATTTCTGAAGCTGAGTATTTTCTGATATATTAATTTGTCATTTGGAGATCTTATTTTGTGTGAATTATTCATATTTTGCCAATCTTATAGGGTTATCTACTTATTTATTATAAATTTGTAGGAGTCCTTTGCCTAATCTCTGTACCAATATATTCTGTGTAGGTATTGCAAATAATCTTCTCCCAGTCTGTTGCTTGCTTTTTCACCCTTTAAATGGTGACTTTTGATAAAGAAAAGTTCTTAATTTTAATGTAGTTTAATTTACCAAGATTTTTTGCTTTATATTTAGTGCATTTTTGGATCCTATTAAAGTCTTTACTGGCTAAAGGAAATTTAAAATGCAATCAAGTGATTTAATTTTTTCTACGAATCTTTTAAATATCCATTATAACTTAGGCAGAATATTTTAGGTTACTGTAAAGAATATCAGTTTCTCCAAGAGTATAATTTATGTATCAGTTGTCTTCTTTCATCCACAAAATATCAATTCAAGCCTCATATAGCTCCATTCCATAAAAGCTTTTGTTCCTTTTTATCAAACCCAGAAATTCTCTTGAGTATATTTCTTACCCTCATTTATTTATAATCACCCTGTCTTCTATTTTCAGATATAACAGAGTCTGATAGATGTGGATTCCTCTAAAACTTTCTGTGCTCTACTCTGAGCTCACAAGATACGTTCTCATCTGTCTTTCTGTGCCCCATCTCCTCTTTCACTGGAAGATACGGAAGATATTTCATCATCCATTATTTTATCTGTGTTGAGTATCATTCCTTTTCCTCCTTCAGGAATATTGTTATTTGAATTATCCCCTTTCCTGAATCTTTAGTGGCTCTCCCTCTGCTCAGTACACCGACAGTACATTATCTCAGTTTAGAAAACAAAAGGAAATGTTTATTTTCTAACTCCTACCAGTAATACCATCACAATACTTCCTTGAAAAACAAATGTCTTACACATGTAATTAATGTGCATAATACTAAACATACCCCACACAATTCATGCATATAAAACTAGTGAAATCTAAATAGAGCAGAAGGATTGCATCAAATTCGGAATCTTCTTGTTGTTGAAACAGGAAAGGTTCCCTTGTCCCCCTTGCAGGGTGTGCGACGGGGGAGTGGCTTGCGGTGCCCCACTGCTCAGAACCTCCAGAGGAGCATACAGATGGGCTGGCTGTGGGGCTCTGACCCCATGGCAATGTCTAGGGGTGAATGTTCACTGCTGAAGCCCCCTTGGGCTTGTATCACTGGGTGCTCTTTTAGTTTAGCCGTCTGTAAAGGACTTGTGTTAGTCAGCTCAGTTAGACCGCTGCCTTATCGCAAAGACAGGGGGCTTTCTGTATCCCTGGGTTCTTGCCTTGGTGTACCAGAAGAAATGAATCACACGTCAGCTTGGAGAATGAGTGCAAGGTTTTATCATGTGGAAGTAGGTCTCAGCAGATGGGGGAGCCAGAAGGGAGATGGAGATGGTTTTCCCCTGGAGTTGGGCTGCTTGGTAACCAGGGTTCTCCTCCCGCTGCCCCAGATAAACTCTGTGTCATTTTGCTGTCGGTAGCTTGTCGGTGTGCTGGTACCAGTCAATCCAGCCGTGTGTCTGGTGTTCCTCTGCTGATGTGCTCCCCTCACGTCCAGGGCCTGGTTTCTGCCTGCTAGGGTCTTTGGTTTAATTATTATTATTTTTACTTTTTATTTTTTTGAGACAGAGTCTTGCTGTGTTGCCCAGGCTGGAGTGCAATGGCTGATCTTGGCTCACTGCAACCTGCATCTCCCAGGTTCAAGCAATTCTCCCACCTCAGCCTCCCAAGTAGCTGGAATTAAAGGCACCTGCCATCATGCCTGGCTAAGATTTGTATTTGTAGTAAAGATGGAGTTTCACCACGTTGGCCAGGCTGGTCTTGAACTCCTGATGTCAGGTGACCTGCCTGCCTCAGCCTCCCAAAGTTCTGCAATTACAGGCATGAGCCACCGTGACTGGCTGGGTCTTGGGTTTTTATAGGCACAGGATAAGGGTGTAGCAGACCAGGGTCATCTTGGAAAATGCAACATTTGGCCAAGAAAACAAAAATGTTTATCCTCATCTAGGTTCACGGGCACAGGCCCAGGGGTGGAGCCCTAGCCATAGACCATGCCCTGACCCTCTTTTATGTCCTTTAAAGAGACCAGGCCCTTCCCTTCCCTGCCCAGCACTTCCCTTCCCCAGTTCTATGTCATTGTGTCATTAAACTATAATTATGCAAGATGTTGCCATGGAAGGAAACTGGGTTAAGGGTATATGGGATAACTCTGTATTATTTCTTACAACTGTATGTGAACATAGAATTATCTTAAATTGAAAAGTTAAAACAGAAGTAGTTTTTAAAATTATAATAATAAGAGCCACCATTTATTGAGTGGTTACTATGTGCTGGGTTCTGTTTACATACCATCAGGTGAATATTATTGTTAACCTCATTTTATGGATGAGAAAACTGAGACACAGAGAGATTAAATCACTTACAGAGTCATCCAGTGACTAAATGGCAGAACTAGCATTCAGACCCAGGCAAACTCACTCCAAAGGTTGAGCTCTTAACTACTCTGCAATGCTTTGTGCGTCTCTTTGTATCCTGCCTTCTAGTCTCACTCGTCAGCCCACTACAATTTACCTTCCATCCCAATGACTCCCCTGAAACTACTTTTGCCTGGATCACCAAGTCTCTTGCCAAATCTAATGGTCCTATTCTTTGTACAGGCTTTGCTATTGCCTGCACATTCAACAGATATTTCCTGAGTATATGCAATGTACCAAGTTATGTTCTACAGCTGTGAAAAAGATAGGGAAAACTTCTGCAACTGAAGAATGCCCTTTTAGAATGAGAGGTTTGAAGTCTTCAGTTCTTTCTTTTCTGCCCATCACTGCTGCCTTGTTTGTGGATGGTCAATAGGCCACTTCATTGTCCATGCCTTTGTTTTTCTGTGGCTAATCAGGTTATATAGCTAGTTTGTTTGTGGTTTCACAACATACATAATAAAATACTATATTGAGATATCATTTCCCCTTTTTCCCCCAAATGGAAATCTGAACCTTTCCAAGCAATTGTCATGAATATGAATGAAGACAACCTGAATGAGATCCTGAAGTATCCTACCCTTCTTATATAATTGTTAAAAATGAATTGTGAAAAAATTAATTGCCGTTGACCTTTTACCTACTTTTTCTGTATGAGGATAATTTGAATTAATTTTACGCTCACTATTTTGGAAACACCAGGAAGATCTCTGCAGAATATTAAGTAAGTTTCATTCCATATGTCCAAATAAAAAGCTACTCCAAGGAAAATACTCAGCTTCATAGGGATAGGATGGTAGCTTTTTGCGTATCACCAAAGCTAAGTGTTTGAATCAGAGTTAAAGAGGCGTCATCTTGTCTCTTTCCACATATTCATGGTTATTATCTGTGTTTTCATTCCTTTCTTCCAATTCAGTAAAGAAGAAAAAAAAATTCTCTCTTACTTTTTAATGCCACAAAAACAGCTCTTGTTTTAATAGTTCTAATGGGAGTGTATTTTCCTTGGTGATGGGAAGCAACTCTGATCCTCTTGCGTACATCCCGAGCTGCTTACTGCTTTTGTCTGATAGATATTTGTTTACAGCAGCAGTTAGCAACGAATTTGCATGGACAGTGTGTCACTGTCACTGCCCTCAAGGAAACCCGAATGCCTCTTGGAAGAAAGATGACAGATTTGTCCAGGGGACTTGCAAAACTTCAAAAGTGATTCCTTGTCAAACCCGTGAAAAACAACTCTTCCCTCTGTATAACTTAAGGAAAGAAATGAGAAACTGTCTTACAACAGATGGCGATTCCTTGCTAGTAAAACAGGCCTGGCCTGATTCAGCTCCACTCCTTTCTGTTCTTTTTGCAAAACCCACAAAGAACACATTTGGGGCCACTTTTCAGAGTTGGCAACAGTCTCTGCTTTTTAAGGAAATCATGTGAACATAAAAAACAAAAGCCACAGTTGATGGAATCTCCAAAGTCCAGAAATGGGATGCATGGGCCTTAAATTCTAGGTCATCAGGCTTGGTAACTTGATTAAATTCGGTTAAAACAAAAACAAATTTGAGAAAGTTTATATTTTCTTGTTGACTAGACTTCTTAAAAAAAAAGAAAAGAAAAAGGGGAAGAGGAAGATGAAAAAGAAGAAGAAGAGGAGGAACTAGAAACTATAAAAATACCCTTTGGGGTGATGGAATAAGGTGATTTCTAACTTTCAAATGACCTTAGAGCTAAAGAATGCAATCTTTAATATTAAGTCCAGTGCCTTTTTCCACCATTTACAAAATGGAAAGTACTATAGCTGCTTTGATATAGTTAGAAGTTATTTAGAGAGGCTTGGAACTAGTGTGTAAATGTGTGTGTATGTGCGTGCATGTGTGTGTGTGTGTGTGTGAGAGAGAGAGAGAGAGAGTGTGTGTGTCTGAGTGTGTGTTTTCTTAATAAGCTTGACTTTTTACAGATACATGCCACCGGACATCATGAAACTTTCTCACTGAAGATGCTGAAGCAGAGTCTGGTTACCCACTTGCTAAGGGTATTGTGGAATAGATTTAAACACTAGAATAATAATCAAATCAGTTAGCTTGTATTATTTCTTCTTCACCTAAGAGTCTATCCATCATGAATCAGAACTAAGCCCCCTTCACCTGTTCTTATAATAACATTGATTTGGGGTATTTTCAGACATTTAAGGTAATACTTACTATTTAGTTTTTCTTATATGCAAGAAAACACTGGCCACCTTTACTAATGTTCTATTTTATTTCATTAGGTGTCTGAACACACACAATTAAGTTGGATCCTTTCCTGCATGGTCAGACTACCTAGATTACAACACTTACATCAGTGGAAGGTAAATGCCAGTAATCTGATTAATAAACAGACAAGAAGGTCTTTTTCCCTTCCTGTGCGTTGTTGTCTTAGGCTCTGGGAATCCTGAGTTTAATCTCCTCCCAGGTCTGCTACTCACCAGCGGTTGGAACAGCATCTTTGACCTCCCTGCTTCAGGGTATTAAATGGAAAGCAAAAGGCTTTTCCAAGATTCCTTCTGGCTTAAAAATTATGTCAATTGTTTTTATCTGTGTCCGGTTGAATCGGTTACCTTTGGGTAGACTTGGTATTGACCTTGAAGAACCACATTATAGTTGACAGACAATCACAAATTCTGGATTACTGGACCCTGAAGTTGCCTCCCATTTCCACTGGAATTACCTGGCAGTAAGGAAAGAACGTTTTCATTGTGGAGAGAAGAGACAACATATTTTATTTAACGTTTAAACAAGTTGAGTCCAGGCAACAGTTCAAACCCACAGAAAAATTAGGGCTGTGCTTTTTCTAAGAAGTTCACCCAAGAAAGATAAATTGGATAATTTGTAGTTCTTTACTTCCATTTATTTTTGCAATTGGATAACCCCAGGGTAGGTAGCCTCCAGTTAGGTCAAAACTAATTTCAATTTGAAGCTTCTTTTGAGCCTATTTTCAGGACCATTGGTTTCCTCAAAAGCTGGTCTTTAGAATCCTTCACATATGCTACAGAAAGAAACAGACAAAGCTTTAAAGTGGCAGTGCCTAAATACTATAATCTGAATGTGTCCCCCTAAAATTTATATGCTGAAACCTTACTCCCAAGATTGGTATTAGGAGGTAGGGCCCTTCAGAGGTGATTAGATCATGAGGGCGGGACCCTCAGAAGTGAGATTACTGCTCTTGTTAAAGCACTAATGTCTTAGAGCACTAATCTCTTAGACCACTTGCTCCTGCCATCATGTGTGGACAGAGCTAGAAGTCACTGTCCATGAACAAAGTTCCTCACCAGACAATGACTTTGCCTTAATCTTGGACTTCCCGGCCTCCAGAACTGTGAGAAATAAATGTCTGTTGTTTATAAGCCACGTAGTTGGGTATTTTTGTTACAGCAGCCTGAGTGGACTAAGACACTTAATAAATAAGACAGTACTGGTAATGCTGCAGATTCATTACTTGTCATAAATTAGAAACAACGTTTCATAATCTCTGCCATATTTTGGTTTTAGGCAATACCTTCCCATTTTATCATAATATTCTACCATTAAGTATGATGCTGAAATCCTTTTTATAGGAACTGAATACTAATCTAGTAGCAGCTATTCCCACTTTAAAACACCATCTACGTATCTCCTGATAGCACATTACTAGTGCATGTGCTGATTCTGGAAAGGCCTTTCCACTAGTAGATGATTGCCTGTTTGTAGAAAAAACATGGATTTCACGACACTAACTCCCTTGGCTGCGGCCGCACATTGCCGCCGTGCCGTTTGGTTCTCTGAGTAGAGCTACTTATTAGATGGGAATATTCCGTGAAGTTTCAAGGCCTAAGATATAGCATCTCTTGTAAAACAAATGGATACTTTGGTGTGTGGACAACTCTTACTCATTTAGTTAATAGGAATCACTTCCCTCAAGTCCGATTATTTCCGAAGGAACTGAGCGACTGAATTTATAAACTTGTTTTATTCCAGGGTCCAAGCTCATGAGCTCACAACCATGGGGTTCCCCTACCAAGGTCCAGCCACACTCTTTCAGGCTCGGTCTGAAAATACAACAACTTCTCTCCTTAGCCATATTAATTTTGGTGTTTCATAATTTAGTTACAAACTTAACTTCTCTGAGTATACTTCAAGTCATTTCTGGCTTACAGCCACCAATGCTCTAGGCCATTCAAAGGAAATATGAATGTTTGAACATACAATTCCTTCACTGCATCTCCTAATTACAAAGCTCATGATAAAGACTAGTTCACAATGATCACTGGATAAAGATAATGAGAGTTTGATTTGGAAATGCACAAATTGGAAAATAACCCAGTTTTTAAAAGTTGCCATTACATTCAATTTATAGCCTTTTCACATTAGCATAGTGGACCTTGAAATTCCAAGGGAGAGGGAAAATGTAGACAGCATTAATATTTATTGAGTGCCTACTATGTGCTCTAGATGCCTTACATATATGTTACTCATTAATCCTCTAAATAACCCTGACCTCAGCAACCCTCAACCCACCCTTCTATGCCACTATTCCACCTTTCGCTGTCCCAATGGAAAAGGCTAGATGCCCTTATCAGATCCTCCCAGAGCACTGGAATCTTCCCCTTAGAGCACTTCTTACGCTTTCTTATTACTTGTTGAATTGTCTCTTCCCAAACAGCCTATAAACCTCATGAAGGGGACTACTTCTTATTGACTGCTATATCTCTAGCACCTACTATGACATAAGACTGACAGAAAAGGTCACTAATATTTAATTAGTATTAATGAAGGAATGACCATAGCATGCTGTGAGACTTTTTGGCACATCTCCATGTATAAACAATAGGGCTTTTGATGTTAACGCATGTTAATTTGTGGAAGTTTAATTTCATGATAACTTGTGACCTTGTCTGTGAAACCTGGAATTTATCCGATTTGGAACCAATAAATCCCTATATCCTTACTTTAATAAAATAAATAAATAGTAGCAGCGCAGGGTCCTTTAAAGAGGCAGTGGTGAAATGGATTCATCTTATTCCTCCCTCAGCCTGGAACATGAAGGCAGGCTAGCCAGAAGATGGCTAAATTGCTAAAAACGAACCGACATATGATATTGTTAGAGGTGGCTTCAGATCACAATTTGCTTGTTTTAAAGTTTTCTTAATTTAGCAGTATAATTAGGTTCAAGCCAGATTTCAGATTTCTTCCCCTCCTCTCTTTCACCTTCCACAGGCAAAGACTGCCAAGCAGAAACACGATGGCACAGCAGGCCTGCTCACATACCCAGTACTCCAGGCGGCTGACATTCTGTTGTACAAGTAAGAAGAGAGTTCACCCTGGTATTGTACATACTCATGGTGATAAGAGTGTTTTATCCTATTCAATACAGACTTGATTCATGGGCGAGGGGAGGTGCAGAAAGGGTCAGACATCTGAATCAGTTTATATCTATTCCCCAGCAATAGGTACTGCATTATAGAAATATGTCTCTGTGAGAAACTCATAATATTAAGAGCTAACATTTAAACAGCACTTACAATGCGTTGGAAACCATTGTAAGTGCTTTACATACATCAGCCTTTACAACAGTCTTCTAAAATTTGCACTGTTATTGTCCCAGTTTTACAGATGGAGAAACTGAGGCACAGAGGGGTTAATAGCATGCCCAAAGTCATGTAATTAGCAAGGCTTGGAGCCAGGATTTGAGTCCGGGAAGTTTGGATACAGAGTCTGTGCTCATAACCAGTATGCTCTCTATAGTTCCCCAGTGTTGATTAAACTTCAAGCATTTTAAATGTTGATTTAAACATTTAAATCTCTCTGTGTTTATGGAAATGTTCTATGTCTGTGCTAGATCCTGTAGCCGATAGCCACATGTGAGGCTTTCGAGTACTTGAAACATTGCTAGTGCCACAGAGGAGCTAAATTTTAAATTCTATTTAATGTTAAATTAAATTTAAATAGCCCGTGTATTCGACCTACAAGTTGACAGCAAGTTTTAAAATATGATTCAGGGTACCTGTACTTTTCCTGGACCCATAATCTATCCAGTCAGCTACTGCTGCCACTTAAATTCCTCAAAAATATACACTGAGGATGTTGATCCCTGCACTTGGTGTACTACTGGCCAGGGTTTCTGATTTCATCCCCCTCTCAATTCTTCCGTGCTAACTCCTCATCACCCTCCCTTGACCCCCATTTGGCCTTCTAGAGATAAAGCCTCCCAATCGGCCTGCACTTACAGCGGTGCTACTGTGAAAGCTTCTGGGAAGACACTTTACCAATGTTTTTGCATCCCTGCCCGCTAAAGCTGTGAACTAGAATTCTTTGCATGGAAGTCTGATAAGAACATGAAGACGACAGTATCTGTACCTCATGGCATGACTCCAGTGCCCTTGTGCAATTATGATGGAAACAGTCACAAGAGCAGCTGCTTAGCTCTACAAACAGGGAATGTCCATGAGTGCATGCAGCCTGTCTTCAATTCTGATGCAAACTTACAAAGATCTTTTGTCTGTTTGTTGTATTAACTTGAATGCTGGACTCTTGATAACATTTATTATTTGTAGTAAGTGGTTTTTGACTTGCTTAAAAGCCTAGAACACTTTTTTCCAATAAGTAGCAAATGAAAGTGTAATGAAAGTCTTAATAATACGTTTTTCTAGACAGGTAGGATATTTGCTTGAAAAGGTTCTGTGAAGAAACTTGATTTTCTCACCTGTAAAATGGGAATAATTATTAAGCACAGGCTTATTAGAGGATTAAAATGAATTAGAGGCCAGGCAGTGCTGTGACTAGGAGCTATTACTTGGTTATGACTAATGATGACTGTGTCTTTGATGATTACAATGTTGTCTAATTTTGTTTCAAGGCCTATTTCTTTATAGAACCAAAGGCTAGCCAGGCATGGTGTTGCATATTTGTAGTTGCAACTACTTGGAAGGCTGAGGCGGGAGGATCACTTGAGCCCAGCCTGGGCAAAATAGTGAAACCTTGGCTCCAAAAACAAAAACAAAAACAAAAACTGAGAACTGTCAGCACCGGAATAAGAAAACACATGAGCATGGTGGATTTCCTTAACAGTTCAAGAGCTGTAATGGGAGAGTCCTCTGAGCTTAGGGTTATAGAAAAGCACCAACTTTAACAAGAATGACTGCACTCTTATGATACCGTGGAGCAAAGGATGGGAAGGGGCTTTAAGGAGCCTCTTCTTTAATTCCGCTGCTTTACAAGTGCACCCCAGTGCGGTTTAACAACTTGCCTGAAGCTGTGTAGCCAGTCAGTTGACTTTGGAACATCTGGGCAACACTCTGGGTCTACAGCACTTTTTCTGCTAATGTACATATTGCATTTGTCTCATTACGTTTTCTCTCAAGTTTAGAAATTCCTAATTGCCCAATAATAAGTAGCAGAGTCAGGATTCAAACTCAGATTTGATTTTTAGGCTATATCATTGTTTTCCCTGTAACAGAGATGAGATATTTGAGGGTATTTTTGTGTTTGTTTTGCTTTCAGACGTTTCTGGATTTTGAAAAAGGTTGTAGCCAGAATGTCTATGAATATTTGCATTATAAATGTAGATAGGTAGAATGCTAGATTGAAGTGTGGATAAAACATCTGCGGTTTTTTTTCTACCAGCAAATCTACGTGTGACCTCTTCATAAAATTTTGATGCAAGCCAAATATTAGTGTTTCCTTTTATCAAAATCATCATTAGAATGAGTGGCATGGTGGGCCAGAGAACAAACATAATAGAAAGAAAGAGAAGAGGAGCCTTTCACATAAGTTTATAAAAGATTTATCTAACTATTTTGACAGAACTTTGTAAGGAACCCAGGAATGGACAGCTGAGACTATCTTCAGCTTAAGAGTGTGATAAGTACAAGATATTTGAATATAGACAAAATATTCCAATGCTCAAAAATAGCAAGTGTTCATAGTTTTTATTTTGCAGCTATATTATTTTTCCAAATGCCTAATTTCAAATAGTTGGCTATATATTAAGTAAATATTTTTTCCCCTTTCTCTCTCGTGTATATGTCTCTCTTTCTGTCTCCCTCTGTATGTATGTATATGTGTACACACACATAAAGGCACACACATATGTATATAATTTTTATCAATATACAACAAATAGTTGCTAAGTACCTACAATGTCACTGACCTGGAAAAAGTTACTATACTTAGTCTTGAGGGAAAGGAAAGGAAGGACTTTTCACGTGTTGAGCGTTATTTGCCAGGCATCTACTAACTGCTACACACTCGTTATCTACTCAGTTCTCACAATAGTGCTATAAAATAGGTGACTGGTATTATCCCCATTTTATAGATGAGGAAATGAAGTTTCAGAGAGGTTCCACTAAGTTCCTTCGGGTAGAGATAAAGTGAGTATCTGGGCTAATCAGATTATCTTTCTCAAGAATTTGAAAAATTTGGGAAGAGGATAAGAAGACTGGAAACCATCTGGGCATGCGTGGCTCGCACCTGTAATCCCAGCACTTTGGGAGGCTGAGGCAGGCAGATCATCTGAAGTCAGGAGTTCGAGACCTGCCTGGCCGAAATGGTGAAACCCCATCTCTACTGAAAATACAAAAAATTAGCTGGGCATCCTGGTGTGCGCCTGTAGTCCCAGCTACTCAGGAGGCTGAGGCACAAGAAGTACTTAAACCTGGGAGGAGGAGGCTACAGTGAGCCAAGAGGCTGCCGCTGCAATCTAGCCTGGGTGACAGAGCGAGACTCCATCTCAAAAACAAACAAACAAAAAAGAAGACTGGAAGTGAAAGCAAAAATGATATAGAAAAATGAGACAACAAAGGCCTCAAGAAACTTCAGGTGGAAACCAAACCAAACCAAAACCCATAAAGTGTGGAGATTAAAATGATTGCTCAGAAACTTCAGGCTGGCAGAGTCAGAGAAGAGGTGTCGTCATAATGTCCGAGGATCAGGCTACTGCCATTGAGGACCGCTGAAAATAAGCTTTTTGAGAGCTTTCAATTATTATGATTTCTCTTTTTTTTTGAGACCATCCTAAAACAGCATTTGAGAGCTTTTTCTAAGAATGCTAAGAGTTCCTAAAGCTGCTTTGGAGACTTCCAGTTCTTGAACTGCTTCATTCTTTGTGAGGCCAGTCAAGCCTGGATTTTTCTGAGATGCAGGAAGCTATTCATTTCTGCAATCTGCTCATATCCACGTATCCACCCACACTAGCTAAGCAATAATTTTTTTTTATCTTTTGCTTTCCACTTTCCCTCTATTGGGCAAATGCCTACACCTAACCAGAATCCCACTGAAAGGCAGTCTCAGAAATGTAGTTTCCAGGCTGCCAGCCCCTGAAAATCAAGAGGTAGCATAGAAGGGAGAGAATGGTGCTGAGATGTCAACAGATAATCCAGTACGCTCTCCAAAAAGTAACAGGCAGCTATGTGTACATTTTAAGGATACAGCGAATTTGATAATGACTTACGCTTTTGAAACAGAATTGATGAAAATACAGAGAATGGATTTTAGGAAGACAAGAATATCTGGGGCAATCTGTTTAGAGGCTATTTCTCTAGTCTAATTTGGACCATGATGGTGACAATGAAGATGAAGAAAAGTAGACAAATATAAGAGATATTTAGGAGGTAAAAGTGATAAGACTGGATGTATATGAGAGGGAAGTGTCAGGATGACCCGGTATTTCTGACTTATCCAACTGTATTGATAACATTGCAATTCACTAAGTTAGGGGATGCTGAAAGACTAGCCAGAAGAATTTAGAGCTTTATTGGGTATTATGTCTCCTCCTGGAGGGCTTACACCTTCAGAAAGTAAACCCTTCATTTTATCTTTCACAGTACGCAGCAGCAGGTCTTTCACATCAGGGGTCTTCAGTAACTAATTGCTGAATTAGAGTGCTATTATTGCATATCCAACAAGCAACCAGTGATGAGGAATTAATCCTTTATGACAAGAAACACCACCAAAGTCCTGTCCTAGCCAGGCTGGTTAAAGGTGGCAGCACTGAAAACTTACAAACACAGCCAAAAAAGTAGAAACAGAAAAAATAAGAGAACAAATCTCTGTAAGCAGATATATGTAGGCAACGATTATTAATCTGGACACTAATTCTGCCAGAAGGGTAGGGTGCTCTTAAGTAGTCATAGATGCAAAAAGGAACTAAGCAAAAGAAAAATGGTTTAGTCAGCAAAGGAGAAGATCAGAGGCATTATTATGTGACAGAAGTTATAACAATCAGAATTATGAAAGGCTTTTGTTTTATGTTGTGTTTAAGAAACCACAGTCAGAGTAACTAAAAAAAAGAAAATAGAAAAAAAGAGAAGTTAATGTGGATATCATTATGCAGGGTATAAATTTTTAAAGAACAGCACTAAATTATTTGAAGTGAAAGGAAGACAGAGGAGAAAGGCTGAAAATGTGAAGAGAATAAGCCACATAAGTGAGTAGAATCAAAGACAGGATGAATTAATGTGAAGTGTAAACTCAATGGATGAGAAGTAAATGCCAAGATAAATTATAGGAGGTGAAAGGAGCAGCAGGAGCAGAGGGAGGGAAGGCTTGAAACAAACACGCCAAAATCAGATGAAAAAGTCACGTGGAGCAATAGGGGCAGGTGAAAAAGATTAACATTTTTTAAATCCTTTTTTTTAAAAAAGCAAAACCCCACAGAATTGTGAGAAAAGAGGCAAGGGTCCGACATCAGGCAAAGACGCATGCAGAGTCATTATGAAAACTAAATGTGTTTTCTGTTTAGTTTGGTTGCTTTGTGAATCTGGAACCATTTTGACATGTGGAAATATTCATTTTGATGTGCTTAAAGTGTATTGATTATGGTAATTGTTTTTTCTGTGTTAGTTGCAGTCCATCGTGATTTCCTATGGGCTACTGTAATTGCTTTTTAACCTGCTCTGTTGGCTAATTTGGCTTGGGGGCATCAAGGTGACCTCTGCATGTCAGCCTCACTATAATTACAAGAGAGGAGTAGCAAAGTCTACTCCAAGAAGAGAAAGTCACAAAGGTGGGGTATCTGCATGTACATCCCAGAGAGGAGCACCATGTAGGGCTATGAGTGCTGAGGAAAACATAAAAGGACTATTTTTGTCTTTGCCACTCACTGATCCAGTGGCTTTCTACTCCAGGCTGTGTGGAAGACAGCAATAGCTTCGGCCCTAACAGTTATTTGGTAGAATTTCCCACGTTCACTTGTTGACCTTAGAAGTAGAGAAACCACATGTGGGTCTGCTGTCATGATCCTTACATTTTGCCTTTTCATTCATTGTTCTAGTCCTGTTTTTTTTTTTTTTTTTTTTTTTTTGATGGAGTCTTGCTCTGTCAGCAGGCCGGAGTGCAGTGGTGCAATCTCGGCTCACTGCAACTTCTGCCTCTTGGGTTCAAGAGATTCTTCCGCCTCAGCCTCCCGAGTAGCTGGGACCACAGGCGCGTGCCACCATGCCCTGCTAATTTTTTTGTATTTTTAGTAGAGATGGGGTTTCACGGCGTTGGCCAAGATGGTCTCGATCTCTTGACCTCGTGATCCACCCACCTCGGCCTCCCAAAGTGCTGGGATTACAGGCGTGAGCCACTGCACTTGGCTTTTTTTTTTTTTTTTTTAATTAAAAGAGCTCTCAGAATTCCTGTAACATATCATTTATATTCTGGAATTACCTGATCAGATATGCGAACTGTCAGTTTCAAGTAAGTTTTCTTTTTTTTTTTATTTTTGAAAGAAAGAAAAAGGAAAGAAAGTGAGAGTGAAAGAAAGAAAAAAAGAATGTAAGAGAGAAAGAAAGAGGAAGAGAAAGAGGGAGAGAGAACGGGATTCTTGTTCTATTGCCCAGGCTAGAATGCAGTCTAAAAATGGGTATTAAAAAC